>JAMKQA010000481.1:0-28127 GCA_024699735.1 Posidonia australis
AATAAGAAAGCATATATTTAGCAGAACATTGACAGTAGGAAGCCTAGAAAGACCGAGTTTTCTCAGGCGCATGGGGGTGCCTAACCCCTTCCCCATGCGTAACTAGAATCCTTACCCTTTCTCTGGCCCGCATTCATCTTGCATTATCCATTAGGCACGGATCACACATGCATCTTTGCATCTTGTTTGCTTTCTGCCTTTTTGTGTTTTTTGGTTTTCCTCGTCTTTCCATTAAAAGACTAGGTGGCGACTCCTTTCCTTATCCTTTTTGTCTTCCCTTTGGTGTTTCCAGGTCTTATCTCTTTTTCCGGATTCATCATTTTCGCCGTGACCGTATTGGATCTCATCATGTGTTTCCGCACACTCGAGTAGGTGGAGAGCCGCGCCAAGGGTTCCACCGGCATTGTCACAGATGGTTTCTCCATCCTAGATTGCATGTGGGGGTATATGGGTCATTTCTAGGCTTTTAAAAAGTAGCATGTATGTTCAAGCTCAAAAGTGAATTGACTCATGAATAAGGGACATTCCTCCCTTACGTGACCGATTGTGTGGCAGTGATTGTACAATAGAGAAGGATTAGACACTTGGTGTACATGAGCTCTTTTTTCCAACTCTAAGTCTTCTAACTTATGGATAATTGAAGCCATTTTAGCTTCAATGGCTAGAGAAGTTTGTATTTGGTGAATACGACCTTTATAGGGTGTGGGTTTATCAATTAATTGATCATTTGTACTCTTCCATTGCATTCTTTTCTCAACTAATTCTCCTAGGAATTCCCATACTTCATTCTCATTTATCTTCATAAATGCTCCCTGACACATAGACTCAAGCATAATCCTAGTTGAAATGTCTAAACCCTCATAAATTATTTGGCATAGTCTCTACTTTTCTATACTATGGTGTAGATACTGAACTAAGAGATCCTTAAATTTATCAAGATACTTATAGAAAGACTCGCTAATTTGTAGTTTAGATTAATTTCATTTCTAAATTTGATGGTCATGTGAATAGGATAGTAATGTTTTAGGAATATAGTGCAAAATTGGGCCCATGTGATGATTGAATTAGTTGGTAGACTATAAAACCATATTTTAGCATTGTCTTTTAATGCAAAAGGAATGAGTCTTAACCAGACTGCATCATCAAATAACTATTGTAACTTCATCATACTACACACCTCCTCAAATTCATTTATGAACCAGCAAGCATCTTCAAATTCTAGACCTATGAACTTAGGCAACTGGCTAATATAATTGGATTTGAGTTCAAAATTAATGTCATTGGCATGTGGAAGTCTAATGCAAGATGGTTGTGCAGTTCTTACTAGGTAACATCTGACATCTAAGGCTAGAGGTGGATTGTATACTTCATTGGCCATTTTAAATTCTTTGGGTTCAACATGGATTAGATGATGTATTGAATCACGAATCTACACACGTATGCACAAGTAAGACTCTTTTTTTTAATGAAATAGAATAATAAAATGCAATGAAAATAGAAAAGAAGACAATATGAGAAAATAAGAACCAAATAGATGAGGGGATTAAAGATAGAAGAGAAAGATGCCTAATCTAATCTAATTACACAAGTCACATAAATTCTAATTCTATAGTTGACCTAAAGTCTAGACAGCTCCTAACTTCCAAGTCAAACGTCAAGATCCCTAGTTCAAAATATCTCAAACCGAGTTACCTGGATCAATGGTGGAAAGTTGGAGGTTCCTCGTGTGTAAACATAGACCTAATTAAATAACCTCTTTACCATTTAAGAGGTCAAGCCTCTTAAATCACTTGTCTTAGACACCAACAAGGAGTAAGAATTTTAAATCCAATTCTCTATTGGTTTTACTTGTCTTATTAAGCTCAAGTCCTAGGGGTCAATGTTTAATTGATTTTAATTATGGTTTACATCAATGCTTGATGCTTTCTTTTATTATTTGTGGACTAAAGACGGGTGATGAAATCCTCACCTTATCTTGTGCTATAGGTTTTGCCCTTAGGTACTTTGAAATGATATAAACCCTAGAATAGGATGCTAAGGTTAACAAACAATTTTGATTAGACAAGTTGTTCTTTCTACTACTAATATGCTTTAAAATGCTAGGAATCAAATAAGAGAATACATACCTTTTCCTCTAGCAATCTGCAAAAATTATTAACAAAAATAGAGGCCCTACTCTTACTACAAGCCTAGATGATGAATGCTCCAAATAGCAGGTTTCTATCTTATTATGAAATCTTTTATTTGGATCAAGTTCAGGGTTGATTTTAAATTAGTGATCAAGGAAAAAAAAATCCAGAAATCGTAGCAAGATATAAACCCTAGAACAAGATTCTAGAAAAATCTAAAATTTCACTAGAGTTGATATTTTTTTGTTTGTGACCTATAAGGACACCTAGGAGGCATTGAAAAGGCAATTGGGTGCCTAGGAGGCATTCTTATTTCCTAGAAAATGGCAATCTTTGCTCAGGCTCTCTTCTAGATCTCCAATTGTGATTCTTAAGAAAAACAAAATGAAGTAAATGTCCTTATTTATTTATTCTTTTTTAAAACAAAAAAGCGCAAAAAAATCGAAATAACCAATAATCAAGAATTGTTTAAAAACCCTAGTCCCTAACAACGACACCAAAAACTTGATGAGTATGTTTTAATTAACCACAAGTGCATAGTATATAAAATAGTACGTCGGTAAGTACAGGTCGATCCCACAAAGAAAGGGTTTCAAAAAAAAAATTAATTATCAATTATTGAAGGATGGATTTGATGCTATAAAAAAAATGAATAAATAGCTACTCAAACTTTGTTGAGAAATCGAATTAATTAAAACCTAAGGTATTGAATCTTTTCACATGAAGTTGAAAATGCATGATCATGTTTTCTCATCCTGTCTATTGATCTAAATAACTTGTTTCAATAATTTTTATCCTAACAAGCATAAACTATATGCAATTCATCATAGAATATCAAGTCAATGAATAAAAACACACAAATCAAATTAAATCAAATGATATATGATGGAACCGTTATTATACACAAAACCCCCAAATAAATCTTCCCTAAGCATAAATTAAAAAGATGAATTCAATATTAGTTTATCAAAGTTTATCGATTTTGTAATTGATTTATGCAATATACACTAGCTCACATAATCATTGCATTAAGCACAAAGAAAAAGAGAAAGACATGATCACACATCTCAATTCACATGAGCTTCATATTTACGCTAGAATTGATGACTGAGCCAAGCATGATAATGACAAACATCAAAATAAAAGATAAAGATGGAGAAGTGCAAGACATAATTGAGAGGAAAAATGAACTTATATTAATAAAAACTAAGATTACACTAGAGGAACTTGAAGATCTCTTAAAATATAAAAGAGAAAGAGTCTAAGCCTAAAGGTGGACGATGATTCCCATAGATCTATACAAGAGGTCCTTTTAAAGATTTACAAGGACTTTCTTATGTTAGAGGAAATCTAAGTACAAAATTTCAAATACAAGATATTTTTTACTAAAGTTCATAACGACCAAAGATTGGTCAAAAATATCATCCATGGTTGCCTAAGAGGCGCTCTTTACTCAATCGGGTGCTTGGGAGGCATCCACGTTAGTCGAGACAAACTCTGACTTAGTAAATTTGTTAACTGATATTATTCTTAGTATTGACACACGTGGAAAATGTGCATTTGACTCATTAACATAACTTTAGATATTTTTGTTCGATTTTCTTTTCTTTTCTGCTTTAAAATATCTTTGACTGAATTACAATTCCTTTTTAGCTTTTATTCTTTTCTCTTCCTTCATTTTTTCAATTCTTTTCAAGTCCTCTTATTCCTGCAAAATTTACACAAAACACCACGAGTAACATTATTTATATACAAGATAAACAAATATGAGACATGAATTATATAATAATAATGTACTCATCATCCACTCTAGGACAAATACAGGGTATACTCTCTCAACATCCTAACTCAAGCACCAGGAGACTCTAACCCCGGTCCCTACAACTCGAGCCACCTAGGGACTGTAATCCTAAATCCTACCATTTGGTTGCCACAATTTTGGTCTCGTACTTGACCCTTTAGAGGTATCAGTCGTTCCTAGTTTGTTAGTACAATCCCATGGTTCTGTGACTCCTACCACTCGATAACTATGACCTTAGATTCGCACATGACCCTTTAGAGATATCAATCGTCTTTGGTACACCAGTACAATCCTACGACCATTGTGGCTCCTACCAAAACCATGCTAAATCTTGGAAATCATTTTCCAAAATCTTTTATAAAATTTATGCATTTCTTTTCGAAATCTCTTTTAGAAACCATTTTGAAAACTGTAGATATGGATATGGGGGGTGTTGATGGAGAATTATCACCATGTCTACTCACGTTGATAATTCCTTATGATTGCCACTTGCCGATTTACTTTTGTCGATTGACAAGGTACCTTAGAGAGATTGTGATTTTGTGGTTGTGTAGGTTCTCAATTCACTAGGTTGGCGACAGGATGTTGCCCAACGACGTCTTCGTGCTTTTGTAATAATCCTTCCCTTCAAAACAGATGAAACATAGATCTAAATTAACTTTAAGTGCAGTAAATGAAAAAAAATGAAATAGAAAATAACATAAACAAACGAATCTAAAACTAATCAGGGGTTGTCCCCACATGCCATAGGCTATATTATGTCATGCAATGGATTTATGTTAATGAAAATGCAATAAGAGAAAAATACTCCCTTTCACCCTCATGCACTTTGGGGTGGATGAAGGAAGTGGAGGCCGGTTGAACGGAACTCCAAGACGCACTTTGGCTTCTACAGGATGATCACTAGTGGATTTAAGACACTCCCATAGGGATTTGGACAGAGTGGAGGAGGGACTATTGCTCTCTCTCTCTCACAACATCTCTCTAGGTTTTTCACTAGCTCCTTAAGATTTAAAAATGTACTTCCCTAAAATTTTTGAAGTGCCTCCCCTCAAAATCTTGACCAAGGGGTCAATTTATAAAGTTTGGGGATTCTAGATCTTGTCATATACGAGATATAGATCAAGGGCTAGAATTAAACTCGTAAAATATGACAAAAAATCTTTTATAGATCTCGTTGGCTGTGGGACAGGTGACAAAATCTCTGAGTCGACACTTGTATAGGCGACTAGTTAGAAGATCCCCCATTCAGCGCACTCGGTGAATCAACGGCTGATTGGCAAGAAATCTTTCACGTCAGTTAGTTGCTAGTTCATGTGGCAACGACCTACCAAAAAGGCATAATTTTGAAAATTAAGATCTCAAAATATCCATTATGAATCTATTAGCCAATATTAACCAAATCAATCTTGAAAAATCATACGCGTAATTGAAAGATATTTTAGATTAATTTCAAAATTCAAAATCCACTTAAAATGTTAAGTAAATTGGATTTAAAAATTAAATCTTTAATAACTATGAGAAATCATTTGTTAAAATAAAGGATAAATCTAATTTAGTTTAGATTCGTAATTATCTTCATTTTTGGATTTTATCTTTATTTTCATGGCATTATCTTCAATTAAATATAAGCTATAACATTAAAATGTGATAACTTATCATAACTCATTTTTGGTAAAATAAAGATAAGTAGCCTTAATTATCAAGTCATTTGAATTTCAATAATTTTTCTAGAATTATTTAGCATTTATAATGATTTATATGATAAGCATAGATATTTAAATGTTAGAAAATTATAGAAATTATATTAATTATGGGAAAAATCATAATTACATTTATAAATATCTCAAATATTATAGTAAAGTCCAGGATGACAAATTATCTAGAAAGAGAAGTCTAGGATTCTTGTTGACTGTATATGCAGTGACGAGACTCGTAGCCTATCAACGTCACAACTAGTCTTGTCGCCTCTTAATTTGACAACTAGTCATGCCGCCTCTCAAGTTAGCAACTAGTCTTGTCGCCTCTTAAGGTGGCAACTTTCTGGTCTTTTTGCATTTTCCCCCCTATCTTTTAGTTTAATCCACAGAGATGCTTAAAAGTCCAGAAATACTTCAGAAATACTTCAAGAATCACAAAAACGTTTTCTTTAAGATAAAAATACTCAAGAGGCTCGAACCTACCACTAGTTCGAGCGGGTTAGCTCTACCACAGCTAACGACCATGAATCAAGTAAAATCAAAAATGTTTCTCGAGAAGTTATAAAAAGTTTGGAAAATATATTATAGATACTTTAGCCCTGTGATCTAGGACGCCTCAAGGATTCCTATCCTAAGTGAACTCTAGGAAATGCAAAAATAGGATATCTACAAAAATAATTTCAAAATCATCTTGGAAACATTGCAAAGTACCATGTGAAACTTTACACGAAAGCCAATCCAAAACCACAAAACTCTGCACAAACCCTCAAGCCAAAACTATACAAGAAAACCACTCAAATCCATCAAGAAAAATCCCCACAGCAACCATTGCCATAGTGGCTACATGGGAAAAACAAACCCTTGACATGTGTGCCCAATGCACGTGGTAGAACACACACCCAAGATGCGCCATCGGCCTAATAATTGGCCTAACATCGTTGGGACCATACGACCCATTCCAAAAGGGGTAAAAGCTGCAAAAAGAAATGAGAAACAAGAACAACACTCAAAAAAGTACAAGAAATCTAAGCACAAACCACAATAATAGAGTTCCCACATGAACCCAAAAGTGGCCGACAACCATGGAATAGGATTCCCACTTGGAATCCACAACAAATTAACAATAATAAATATTATAATTACATGATTCCTACTTGGAAACCCAAGTACAACCACAACAATAAATAATATAATAATAGGGTTCCCACTTGGGATCCCCCACATTCACCACAACAAGTATAATATTAAATAAATAGAGGAGCTCTCAGGGTAGGCCATGTACTGTTCATTAATGATCGACTCCTACGCTCACCTTGCACAACAACAGTGACTCGATGGCCTAACTAGTACACGATAAGGGTTGTGGTTGCTGTAGTGATTGGCACACAGATGGCACCTCTCTCTCTCTCCTACCCTTTCTCCCTCCTTGAGTTCCTTTGGTTCTCCTTTATTTTTCTTAACAGTAGTGGCATTGGCAGGTTGGTCGTGAAAATTGATGATGGCAACTAGCACAGCGACGGCAAAACGGTTGCCTCCTCCTTCGTCTCTTCTTTCTCTCTACTTCTCTCTATCTCACTCTTTAATTCTCTCTCCCTCTCCCCTACAAACCCAATCTCCTCCTCTCTTCTCTTCTTGAGCGGTGATGGTGGTGGGAGATTGGCGACATAAAATGTGACACTTGGGCTTGATTATCCATTTTTAATTGTAAACCATGTAATTAATTGTAATATGGTATGAATGGTTTATTAGTGGATAATCTGTTGTTTCTTGTGATTGTGAGGATTTGGTTGGCTTACTGTGCACCTAGTTGTGATTTGGGACCAATGTGGAATCTAGTTTGAGGATGCACAGTGCCTCGATTTGCATGCCTGTCCTTCTCTTCTTTTTCTTTCCTCCTTTTTCTCACTCACTCTCTCTCTCACTCTTTCACAAGCCCTCACCATCCCCGTCTTCCTCTTCCCATTTCCCCAACCTGTGCCACCAGCGACACTGGCCCGTGTCACCCAGTCCCTTCCGATGGGATGGGCAGCCGGTGCGACGCAAGGAAGAGAGGGAGATATAGAGGGAAGGAGGCACCAAGTGAAGGAGGAAAAAGAGAAAGGAAGAGGAACCGAGGAGCCAGAGGAAGAGAAGGAAGGACTGAGCCGTGTGCGCCACAACCGTGGGTCACTGGGGCTGCGTCGAAGTGCAGGGAAGATGCTAGGTGTGCTACCTGAGGTATGCGACCCTCTTCCTCTCTTGTTTCCATGTTTTCAGTTCACCATGTTAAATGCATGAAAATGAGAATAAATGCATGTAAAATTGTAGGAAAATAGGGGAACGGTTGAGAATGTGATAAATTGCATGAATATGTAGATATCATGCGGTTAGGATCAAAATTTGTAGGGTTATACGAGATTTAGGGATGAAGGCTACAATAGTCGTTTTTGAGCATCACCCCTTTGTGATTTTCGTATGATTTGCATAGTCAATGGATTGATGAATGGTTTTGGGGGTTTTAAAGTAGACTCAAGGGTCTACACCCCATGATTTAGTTGTGTTTTATGATGCTTATTTAGTGGGTCCGCTGGAGGCTCCCATTTCCTGTGAATGTGTTGGCTGGAATAGGGGAGGTGCCCTGGGTACGGGCAATTTGGCATGCTGAACTAGATTCGGCATACCAAATTCCTATTAGATTAAGCCAGGATACCTGGTTTCGGTAGGCCGAAATCATCTAGTCGACCGAAACAGGGAGTTTCGATATACCGAAAATGCTCGGCATATCGAACCATGGATTTTCGATATACCAAACCTAGTTTTCGGTCTACCGAATTTCCCCTAGCCCTGATATATTGATGTGAATATAAAATAAAAGTTTAAAGGTTTTAAATGAGCAATGAGCATGTGTTAATAGTGTTTTCCCCATGTAAATGGCATGGAGGAATGTGGAACCCAAATAAGTAAATTTGGGGATGGTTTTGGGTTTGAGACCCAAAAAAAATGAATAAAGTGATTGAATGTATGGTTTTTGAGTAATTTTGGGCATGAGACCCAATTTATGATTTTAAAGCATGATTTTTCATGAATTGAGTTGGGACCCTAGAAGAGGGTCATGTGTTGCATGGGAAAAGATTCCTACAACCAAGAGAATGAAATGGAAATCGTTTTGAAAAGGAAAACTTAAAGAGTTTTGAAAATATAACACTAATAATGTGTTAAGAAACCATAGTGATTGGTGTTGATAATGTGGTAGGCGTATGAGACTCCAATGAAACCAATTGTCAGATACTACTATGGTTGCTGAGCTCGTGATGGTGTAGGCTGGACCTGGGTGTATGAGACTTAGGTGTCTGGGTCACCGACGGTGTAGGTTGAGCCTAGGTCATTGAACCTAGTTGTTCGGGTCACCGAAGCGACATCAAACAAAGAAGTATTCCTGTGCTTATGAAATGAAATTAAGGCCAGTTGGCTAGGGCAGTGTCATCCCGCACGGGGAATCTCACCGCAACAGTGCAGGGAGGTAGGGGAAATGATCTCCTCGCCTACTGCTTGTGTGCCTGGTTACCCCTGATCAAGGTAACATCAATAAAGAAAAATGGAAATGAATATGAAAAGTGTGTGTGGTTGTGGAACATGAAAAGAAATGTGGTTTGGCTAGGATTGGACTTATGAATGGTCCTAAAATCCTAGAATAAAATAAGAATTGTGTTTTAACCAGTTCCCAGCCAATATTTATGATTTTGGTTTTGAGCCCGAGAGGCATTGTGTTTTAGGCTGGATCTATTCAGAAATGCAGTTTCTCAAGATATGAGTTTTGAAAGTGGTTTTGGTCTTGGAAAGAAATCCCAAGCAATAAAAAGAATGCTGAGTTTTGAGAAAGAATATGGTTTTGGAAACGATTTCCAGATATTTGAAAAAAAAAAAAAAAGGAAATGTACTTTTGAAAAGAGTATAGTCTTGGGAATAGATTTCCAAGTGATTTCAAAGGGAAAAAATGATGTTTTGAAATGAATTTTCAAAAGGAAAATCAAGTTTTATAAACTAAAAGCCGTGTTTTTAGTAATGTTGCTGGATTTTGTTGTTTGTGTGTTTGGAGTGCGTACTAGGTGACTTAAATGTCACTCACGCGTGCTTTGCTTGGTTTTCAGGTGCAATTCATGCGCAGTCGAGTTCCGATGCTAGAGTCGGAGCTTCTAGCTACACATCGTTTCCTAGAGGTGAGCCTTAATTACAGTTATTTAATTTTACTATAATTAGTGTAATTTTGCTTAAGATACTGTGATTTTGGTAGCATGCTCGCGACCAGGGTGTTACATGGTTGTATCAGAGCTAAGGTTACACCTAGTGCACCGACTTGGTGATGTTTGGTCTAGTGGCTCCCTAGGACTGCACAATAGAGAGTCGTACACCTGAATTTTTGGTTGTTGTGTTTTGTTGTATTGGCCAGAAGATGTCTCACCGAGGCTGCAGTCGTGGCAAGGCCCTTGTGCCCAACTCCGAGATGGGAGAGGGTAGTGAATGGAGGGGTATGAGATGAGAGTTTGGCGAGATGATGCGGGGTTTCACTCAGTCCTTCGGTAGCAGTAGTGGGGACGAGGTGAAGGGGGACCCATGGATTAAGCAGTTCCACCAGCACACCAGAGGAGTGTGAGGCTTGGCTCTTGGAGGTGGAGAAGATCCTAGAGGGGATCGAGTGTCCAACGGAGAAGTGGGTCCGGATCACAGCGTTTCAGCTTAAGGGTGCTACAAATCAATGGTGGAGGATAGTGCGCCGCACCAAATTCCCAAATGCGGACCTATTGATGTTCTCTTGGGAGGAGTTCCGAGAGGTGTTCTATGAGAGGTTTTTCCCTGAGCATGAAAGGGATAAGCTGGATAAAGAATTCAGGAACCCAAGGTAGGAGAGAGCCAGACTATGGCAGAATATGAGTCATCCTTCCTTCAGCTAGAGCAATTCTCTCAGGCTATAGTTTCCGAGAAGAACAGAGCCAAAAGGTTCGTGGAAGGGCTGAATCCTATGCTGAGATCCAAAGTTATTGGCTTCAGATGCTAGACTTTAGCAGATGTTGTTGAGCTTGCAAGCCGCTATGAGGATGATTGTAGGCTATTCCAGGAGGAGTATCCTAAGAAGGAAAAGGGGATGAAGTCTGTCTCTCGACCTTCTGTCTCCCGACCCTCTGTTTCTTGACCATCAGTGATTGGAGTGCCAATTTCTAGGAGTTCTGGTAGCTTTGGGAAGAAGCGGAAGCAACAACCTACACTTGGTAGAGAAGAGAGTGTGAGTCTTAGCCATGCAGGATCCAACAACGGCCCACAGGTGGGACCATGCCACATCTGTGGCAAGAAGTGGCATGTAGCGGCGTAGTGTTGGCACAGGCAAAGGAACTTGGACAGTGTAGTATGCTACAACTATGGGAAGTTCGGGCATTATCAGAAGGACTATCCCAGTCATCCAAAGCCCATAGGAGATGCACGACGTCAGCCTACTACGGAGAGAGTATTCTCCATTGCTGCCCCAGATGCTGGTCCGTATAGAGATGTGGTAGAAGGTGAGAACTAGTATGGCTGTATGGGTTAAATTCTGTCCTGTAATAATAGATCCTATGTGTAATTAACACTATTCTCTATTATGATTATGGTTATGGTGTGTTGATGATAAGATATTTTCTTGTGGTTGATTGGATGGCTCGAATCTTGTTTGACTCCAGGAGTTCATTTTATTTTGTCTCCAAGTCATTTGCTTCTGAGATCAGGACCAAGCTAGCCAGATTGGCTTTCCACCTAGATGTAGTCACTCCATTGGGAGAACACAGTCTAGCGTGGAGGTATTTGAGACCAGTTGGTATTCAGTTGGGGGATTGGAATTTTCAAGCTAGTTTGATTCTGATGGACATGCAGGATTATGATGTTATCCTGGGAATGGATTGGTTGGCACAGCATTTAGCCGTGATAGATTGTGCCAATATAAGAGGTCTTGCAAAGTGTCCAGGCCAAGACTGGTGTATGGTGCAAGGCACCAGACCAGGTGAGCCCAAAAAAGTGATTTCTGCTCTCAAGGTCTATCATCATCTGGCAAGAGGTAGTGTGGGCTATTTGGCCTGTGTGACAGTTTCTACTTCGCTTGTAGTCAAGATTTAGGACTTGCCGGTGGTGCGGGAATATCCTGATGTTTTTCCAGAGGAATTGCCTAGATTGCCACCGCATAGGGAAGTGAAGTTTATGATTGATTTGGTGCCGGGATCAGATCCAATTTCCAAGGCTCCGTACAGGATAGCACCTGCTGAGTCAAGGGAGCTCTGGAATGAGTTGTAGGAACTGATGGATAAGGAATTCATTTGTCCCAGTGTTTCACCTTAGGAGCATCGGTTCTGTTTGTTAAGAAGAGGGATGGTTCACTTCGGCTCTGTATAGACTACCGAATGTTGAACCAGATCACTATAAAGAACAAGTATCCATTGCCTAGGATCGACAATTTGTTTGACCAGTTGCAGGGAGCATCGATGTTTTCCAAGATAGATTTGAGATCTAGATACCATTAGTTGCATATTAGTGAGCCAGATATGCAAAAGACAGCCTTTCGCACCCATTATGGACATTTTGAGTTCTTGGTTATGCCATTTGGGTTGACGAATGCTCCAGTTGCTTTTATGGACCTAATGAATAGGGTATTCAGGCCCTATTTAGATCAGTTTATGGTCATCTTTGTGGATGACATTCTGGTGTATTCTCTGGATATTTAGACCCACTGGAGGCATTTGAGGATTGTACTGGAGACACTGAGGCAGCATCAGCTTTATGCCAAGTTCTCCAAGTGCGAGTTTTGGTTGGAGGAGGTGTCCTTCCTTGGTCATATCATTTCAAGGGAAGGCATTAAGTCAGATCCAGCCAAAGTAAAGGTTGTGAGCTGTTGGGCCAGACCAAAGATAGTAACTGAGATTAGAAGTTTTCTCGGCCTGGCAGGATATTATAGGAGATTTATCCAAGATTTCTCCAAGATTGTTGCATTAATGACCAGACTGACCAGGAAGGAAGTGAACTTTGCCTAGGATTGGCAATGCGAGGAAATCTTCAATGAGTTGAAGGCTCGTCTGGTGACAGCCCCAGTTTTGACTCTACCCTTTGGGAGTGGTTGTTTCACAGTCTACAGTGATTCCTGTGGTAGGTATGGGGTGTGTGTTGATGCAACATGGTAGGGTGGTGGCGTATGCCTCATGCCAGTTGAAAGATCATGAGAAGAATTATCCCACCCATGATTTGGAGATGGCAGCTGTTGTGTTCGCCCTGAAGATTTGGAGGCATTATTTATATGGCGAGCAGTTTGAGGTGTACACAGATCACCAGAGTTTGAAGTACATCTTTACTCAGAAGGATTTGAACCTGAGACAGAGGTGCTGGGTGGAGTACATTAAGGATTAGGATTTCAGTTTATTGTACCACCTAGGGAAAGCAAATGTGGTTGCAGATGCTCTGAGCAGGCATACTCATGACATGGCTAGTCTGATGATCCATGAATAGATATTGTTAAGAGGGACTAGTGAAGTGTAGAACTTGGAGGCAGTCTCAGGGAACTGCCAGAGTGATGTTGGCCAATTTGTCTATTTGCCCGAGGATGATCGAGGTGATTGTCACAACTCAGCAATATGATTCTTTTGTGTCAGATATCTGGAGAAAGCTGGAGGCTGGTAATGCCCCTCACTTCTCAATTGGGGTAGACAGTGGGTTGAGGTACGATATGAGATTATATGTGCCTCAAATAAAGGAAATCAAGAACAGTCTATTGGACAAAGCTCACCACTCTAGATACACTATCCATCCAGGAAGCACCAAGATGTATAAAGACGTGAAAAGCAATTTCTGGTGACTTGGGATGAAGAGAGAGATTGCTTAGTATGTGGCAAAGTGTGCAACCTTCCAGATGGTGAAAATAGAGCACTAGAAGCCCGGAGGGACTTTGCAGCCTCTAGACATCCCAGTGTGGAAATGGGAAAATGTGTCGATGGACTTTGTGACGGGTTTGCCACAAACTCGAAGAAAGAATGATACAGTTTGGATGATAGTGGATCGTCTTACAAAATCGGTACATTTCTTGCCAATGAGGGTGAATCTTCCTTTGGCAAAACTGGCAAAGTTGTATATGGCTGAGATTGTGAGATTGCATGGTGTCCCAGTGTTTTTTATGTCTGACAGAAACACGAGGTTTACATCGAGGTTCTGAGGAGCCCTACAAGAGGCTTTTAGCACGATGTTGAACTTTAGTACTGCCTTTCACCCCTAGACGGATGGCCAGACAGAGAGGACCATCCAGACACTAGAGGACATGCTGAGGGCCTACACCTTGGACTTTGGTGGTAGCTAGGAGGTTTACTTACCTTTGATCGAGTTTGCATATAACAACAGTTACCATGCCAGCATTAGTATGGCACCATTCGAGACATTGTATGGCAGCCCCTACAGGACACCCACTTGCTGGAGTGAGGTGGGTGAGAGACAGTTGGTTGGGCCCAAGATCGTACAATAGTACAAGGGCAAGGTGGATCTAATCAAGAAAAGGTTGTTGTCTGCCCAAAGCTGGCAGAAAACTTATACTGATAGGAGGCGGAGACCTCTGGAATTCAAGGTAGGAGACTTCGTTTTCCTGAAGGTATCACCAACCAAAGGTGTGATGCGGTTTAGTAATAGAGGCAAGTTGAGCCCCAGATACATCGGACTATACCAGATTACTAAGAGGGTTGGTGAGGTGGCATACAGACAAGATCTTCCTCCAGAGTTGGCTGGTGTACATAACACCTTCCATGTATCTATGTTAAGGAAGTGTTTGGCCGATGCGTCCCAGGTGATACCAATGCAGTCAAAGGAGATACGGGAGGACCTGTCTATGGTTGAGAATGTAGTTCAGATACTAGACAGAAAAGAGCAAGTCCTCAGAAATAAAGTGATTCCATTAGTGTTAGTTAAGTGGCAACACCATAGTATAAAGGAAGCTACCTGGGAACGCGAGGGGACATCCAGAGACAGTACCCCTACTTGTTTTACTAGAGCCAAATTTCGAGGACAAAATTCTTTTAAGGGGGTAGGATGTGACACCTGGGCCTGATTATCCATTTTTAATTGTAAACCATGTAATTAATTGTAATATGGTATGAATGGTTTATTAGTGAATAATCTGTTGTTTCTTGTGATTGTGAGGATTTGGTTGGCTTACTGTGCACCTGGTTGTGATTTGGGACCAATCTGGAGTCCAGTTTAAGGATGCATAGTCGCCTTAGTTTGCGTGCCTGTCCTTTTCTTCTTTTTCTTTCCTCCTTTTTCTTTCTCACATTCTCTCTCTCTCACTCTTTCATGAGCCCTCACCATCCCCGTCTTCCACTTCCTCTTTCCCCGACCTGTGCCACCAGCGACACCGGCTCCTGTCACCCCATCCCTTCCAATGGGATGGGCAACCGGCGCAACGCGAGGAGGAGAGGAAGATATAGAGGGAAGGAGGCACCAAGCGAAGGAGGAAAAAGAGAAAGGAGGAGGAATTGAGGAGCCAAGGGAAGAGAAGGAAGGACTAATCTATGTGCACCACCGCCGTGGGTCACCCGGGCTGCGTCGAAGTGTGGGGAAGACACCGGGTGTGCTACCTGAGGTACGTGACCCTCTTCCTCTCTCATTTCCATGTTTTCAGTTCATCATGTTAAGTGCATGAAAATGAGAATAAATGCCTGTAAAATTGTAGAAAATAGAGGAATGCTTGAGAATGTGATAAATTGCATGAATATGTAGATATCATGTGGTTAGGATGGAAATTTGAAGGATTGTACAAGATTTAGGGATGTGTGTTTGGGAGGTCCAATTAAGGCTCCCACTTCTGGTGATTTCGTCGATTGAAACAAGGGAATGCCCTAGTTGTAGGGAATTTGGTATGCCAAATTGAATTTGGGATACCGAAATCCTAATAGATTAAGCTAGGATACCTGGTTTCGGTAGGCCAAAATCACCCGGTTGACCGAAATAGGGATTTTCCGTATACCAAAAATGTTCGGTGTATCGAACTAGGGATTTTCGGTCTACCGAACCTGAAATTAGGTCTGTCGATTTTGCGCTGACCCTAATATATATAAATGTGAATATAAATGAAGGATAAATGGTTTTAAAGGTATGTAAAGAATGTGTTAATGATGTTTTCCCCATGTTAATGACATGGAAGAATATGGAACCCAAATAAGTGCATTTGGGAGTAATTTTTGGTTTTAGACCCTATAAATGAATAAAATGGTTGATTGTGTGTAGTTTTTGGGCATGAGACCCAATCGTGATTTCAAACACATGATTTTAAATGAATTGAGTTGGGACCCCAAAAGAGGGTCAGGTGTTGCAAGGAAACAGACTCCTATAATTAAAAGGAATGGAATGGAAATGGTCTTGAAAAGGAAAACTTAAAGAGTTTTGAAAGTGAAACACTAATAATGTGTTAAGGAACCACGGGGGTTGGTATCGACAACGTGGTTGGAGTATGAGGCTCCAATGAAACCAGTTGCCAGACACGACTGTGGTTTCCGACCTTGAGACGGTGTAGGCTGAGCCTCAGTCGTTGAACCTAGTTGTTCGGGTCACCGAGCTCGTGACGGTGTAGGCTGAGCCTAGGTTATTGAACCTAGTTGTTCGGGCCACCGACGGTGTAGGCTGAGCCTGGGTCATTGAACCTAGTTGTTCGGGTCACTGATGGGACATCAGATAAAGACGTATCCCTATGCATATATGAAAGAGATTGAGGCCAGTTGACCGAGGCTGTGGCATCCCACATCGGACATTTCACCGTGACAGTACAGGGAGGTAGGGGAAATGATGTCTTCGCCGACTGCTTGTGTGCTTGGTTACCCCTGATCAAGGTAACATTAGTAAAGAAAAGTGGAAATGAATAAGAAAAGAATGTGATTTTGAGAAATGAAAAGAGATGTGGTTTGGCTAGGACTGGACTTATGAATGGTCCTAAAATCCTAGAAACGAATAAGAATTATGTTTTTAACCAATTGCCAGCCAATGTTTGAGGTTTTGGTTTTGAGTCCTAAGAGGCATTGTGTTTTAAGCTGGTTCTGGTCAAAATATGAATTTCTCAAAAAAAATGAAAAGGATAGGAAAAGTGTGATCTTGGGAAGAAATCCCAAGTAATGAAAAAGGGCATGTTTTGGAAAATGATTTCTAAATGTTTTAAAAGAAAATGCAAAATGTGAGTTTCTGGAAAAGAATGTGAATTGAAATAAATTTCCAAATGTTTTGAAAATGAAAAGATGAATTTTGAAAAGAGTAAGGATTTGGGATCAAGTTCCCAAGTGATTTCAAAGAAAAGGAAAAGGAAATGGTGTTTTAAAAGGAAAAAATGGATTTTCAAAAGAAAACCAAGTTTATAAATTAAAAGTTGAGTTTTTAGTATTTCACTGGATTTTTGTTGTTTGTGTGTTTGGGGCGCATACTAGGTGACTTAGATGTCACTCACGAATGCTTGTTTGGTTTTCAGGTGTAGATTGTGTGCAGTCGAGTTCCAATGCCGGAGTCGGAGCTTCTAGCCACACATTGTTTCTTAGAGGTGAGCCTTAGTTACAGTTATTTAATTTTATTATAATTAGTGTAATTGTACTTATGATACTATGATTTTGGTAACATGCCTGGGTTCGGGGCGTTACAGAAACTTAAAGAGTTTTGAAAATATAACACTAATAATGTGTTAAGGAACCACAGGGGTTGGTGTTGACAATGTGGTAGTAGTATGAGACTCAAATGAAACCAATTGTCAGATACGACTGTGGTTGCCAAGTTCATGATGGTGTAGGATGAGCCTGGGTGTATAAGACCTAGGTGTCCGGGTCACCGACGGTGTAGGCTGAGCCTAGGTCATTGAACCTAGTTGTTCGGGTCATTGAAAGGACGTCAAACAAAGACGTATCCCCGTGCTTATGAAATGAAATTAAGGCCAATTGGCCAGGGCGATGTCATCTCACCACGGTAGTGCAGGGAGGTAGAGGAAATGATGTCCTCACCTACTACTTGTATGCCTGGTTACCCTTGATCAAGGTAACATCAATAAAGAAAAATGGAAATGAATAAGAAAAGTGTGTGTGGTTTGTGGAAAATGAAAAGAAATGTGGTTTGGCTAGGATTGGACTTATGAATGGTCCTAAAATCCTAGAATAAAATAACAATTGTGTTTAACCAGTTCCTAGCCAGTATTTATGATTTTGGTTTTGAGCCCAAGAGGCATTAAGTTTTAGGCTAGATCTAGTCGGAAATGTGGTTTCTCAGGATATGAATTTTGAAAGTGGTTTTGGTCTTGGAAAGAAATCCCTAGCAATAAAAAGAAAGATGAGTTTTGAGAAAGAATATGGTTTTGGAAATGATTTCCAGATATTTGAAAAGAAAAAGGAAATGTGTGTTTTGAAAAGAGTATAGTCTTGGGAACAGATTCCAAAGTGATTTCAAAGGGAAAAAAAAGAAATGATGTTTTGAAATGGATTTTCAAAAGGAAAATCAAGTTTTATAAACTAAAAGCTGTTTTTTTAGTAATGTTGCCGGATTTTGTTATTCGTGTGTTTAGGACGTGTACTGGGTGACTTAGATGTCACTCACACGTGCTTTGCTTGGTTTTCAGGTGCAATTCGTGTGCAATCGAGTTCCAATGTCGGAGTTAGAGCTTCTAGCCGCACATCGTTTCCTAGAGGTGAGCCTTAATTACAATTATTTAATTTTACTATAATTAGTGTAATTTTGCTTATGATACTGTGATTTTGGTAGTGTGCCCAGGACTGGAGTGTCACATATAAGGTGGCTGAAGATCGACGACAACGACAGTCTCTTCCTCATCCTTCTCGTTCTTCCTCCTTCTCCCTTCCTTCATCATCTTCCTTCCGCCCTCCTTTATTTCTTTTCTCTCCCTATTTTGTAGGTTGGCTCACAAGGGGAGAAAATGGCTGTTCCTGGATCCAAAAACAAATATAAAATGTGGTTAAATAATGTTTGGGGTCTATCTCAACTCATAGTAGATGGCCAATTCAACATGTCGAAATTATTTCGGTATACCGAATAGGTTCTCTGTTGTGAATACCGTGTACCCAGTTTTCGTCATACCAAAGACCATTCAGTATGTCGAATGGGTTCTTGGTTGGGAACCCAACAAGCCCAGATTTCTGTATACCAAAAACTATTCGGTATGTCGAAATTTGTCGTGAGCCTATTCTTGAATGTGTTCACTGTGCACTCAACTTGGAAGTCATTCTCCCTTGCACTAAGAATTCTTCTCATCATAAAATACAGAGAAAATGCCCATAAAACATATTACGATCCGCCCAACCATGGGTGTTACACAGTCTCTCCGTAAACACATGACAATTGTGTGTTTTCATTCCCTTGAAAGTGTATTTCTTGAGATATGCAAGTTTTGATATATTTGATGCATATCTGTTTGGAAATTTCAAGTAACTGACTCATTCACATACTACCTTTATTTGATTCTTATTGAGTGTGTACTTTCCCTTAGCCATTTTAGTCTTTCCATTGGCATACTCTATCAAATGCAAATCCTTACAACTACAAAGCAACTTCAAATCTCTACGTGCATTCACTATATCCTTTGTCTTGCCCTAGACATCCATTACTATGTTGAACACATTGTCATATACTTTCTTCTCAATATGCATGGCATCTAAGTTGTACAAAATTAAGAGCTTAGACTAATACGATAACTCCTAGAATATGTTGATCTTCATCCAATTGTGAGTATTCCTAAATCTCTCTAATGTTTGTGGACCAATACCATGTCTAAAAATAATCCACTCAATCTTTAACAGTTGACTAAATAGGGTTTGGACCATTTTTTGTGTTTCGCAGAATTCGACATACCCAACTATTTTGGTATGCCGTTTCTCAGTTAGATTAGGTCTTTTGGTCGAAATTCGGTCGTTTGATTTTGGATGGTTGCCGAAATCAAGAGCTTTCGGTCGACCAAACCATTTTTGGTATACCAAATTTGGCTTGGATGTTGATCGTTGACTTGATTCGGTCAACCGATCTAGATCGGCCTACCGAACTAGGGAATTTTGACATACCGAACTTGTTTTTCGACATGCCGAATCAGGGCCCGAACTAGGCAATGGCGGTCTTCAAGGGATCCCTCCGCTTGTTGAAGTTGTTATTGGTGTCGTTGTTGTTGTTGCTACTACTACCAATACTGACATTATGGCTAGATGAAGTAGCCTGCTTGGCGAACGCTATGAGTGCAAGAAAGCTACAGCTACGCAGCGAGGTTTCCATGCAAGCGTCTGCTCGAATCAGAGATACGAAAGTGGTGATCGGTTGGATACTAAGCAGAGGCTCGGTGGCTGGCTGTGCTCCACGAATAATCATCTCGATAGACTCCTCGTTAGAGGGCCAATCTCAGACTTGAGAAGCTAGGGCACACTAGTGCTCAACATACTTCCCAAGTGGCTCGTGGGGCTTCTACTTGGTGGCGACTAGGTCCTCGCGCATTGGGACCATTTCGAGATTGAAGGAGTATTGCTCTAGAAATGCCTGACTAAGGACATTCCAAGTTTTAATCGAGGTCATATCTAGAGATGTAAACCACTTTAAAGCAAGACCTGTAAGGCTTTTTTGGAACCGATGAATAAGTAACCTCTCATCAGCTTGAAGCTAAGCGCGATTGCCACAATACACCCTCATATGAGAAATAGGGTAACCTTTCCTATTATATTTATTAAACTCCATGATGTGAAATTTTGGAGAGAGAATAGCCTTTGGAAAGTAACAAAGGTCCCAGAAATGGCAAAGTTGGTGGTCTCCACCTTGCACTACACGTAATGCTCTTTCTAGATCACTCACCTTGGCAAGGAGAGTGTCTGGGGTCACTATTGTCGGAGAAGGTGCATCTAGAGTAGGATCGACGTATGTCGAATGGGTCGCACTGAGGTGCGCTTCCAGATCTACCATCTCGCCACCTAGTGCAATAGCAGGATGGCAAGCGTACCCGTGCGTTGATGTATGGTGCTATGGGATGAATGGAGGAACCTGAGCCTGATGCAAGGATGAATGGTAGAGAGTATGTTGTGCAATGGGTGGTGCTGGATGAGGGAGCAGTAGATTTTGCATCAGTATAGCCCTAGGTAATGAACTTGTCGAACGTCGTGCCCTTGCCGGTCCAAATGGCTGACCACCAGATGTCAGAGTTACATGCTATGGATAGTGCTATGATGGAACCATAGGTAGAGTCAACAGTCCCACTACTGACACAACGAGAAGCTGTAGCGATGGTTGTGAGGCTAGAGTGTGAGGTGTAGCATGGAATGTGTGAGATGACTGCAAGGGAACTTCAAGAGCAGGATGAACCAATGATGTCAAAGTTGGATCCATTGAAAGATCCATTCCCTGCAACTTTTAGGCGAGAACCAGGAGCTATTGTGGTTGCATGGCAGAAAGACTATCAGTAGTAGTACTGATAGTCAGAGTAGTAAATGGAATAGATATCAAAGGAGGCTGAAGACCTAACTGTCCCACGAATAAGACACCTATAGAAGGAATGATCATAGCCGACTAGGTGTCAAATGTAACTGAGATCGTCAAAGGACAGGACACTGTTAGATCAGGAACCCTTGTGGTAGTTAAAATCAGCAAAAATATTAAAGAAAACACATTTATGCAATTTTAGGGAAGTTGGGGGTTAAATGTGCAAAGCTGTGCATTTTTGGTAAAATTAGGATTCCTAGGGTCCAATCTATAAATTTGCCAACAAAACATGTATTCAGTGTAATTTTGAAGAAATTCAGGGTTAAATGTGCAAATTAGTGGACTCATGGATGAAAATATGAATTTCTGGGGTTTGATTTGCAAATATGCCATGAAAACATGCATTTAGTGTAATTTTGGAGAAATTCAGGGCTTAAAATGAAAATCTATGCACTTTTTGAGTAAAAACATGAATTTCCAGGGTTTGGTTTGCAAATGTGCCATAAAATCATACTTTTAGTGCAATTTTAGTGAAGTTCAGGGTTTTATGTGCAAATTAATGGACTTAAGGTGAAAGAAAGCTAAATCAGAGGGTTTTATGTCAAAATTTAAAGCTTGCGAATTAGTAAAAGAAAAACACAAGGACTACATTGTAAATTTACCAAATCAAAACACTATTAAAATGATTTATAAATGAATGCAGGGACTGATATGCAAAATAAAAGGACATAAATGCAAGAAAAAGAAAATAAAAGAATTTTTTTTAAAAGAAGTTTTTTAAAAACAATCGACGATCGTCGGCGAATGCACCTTGCAAGCGACGACTGTTTGGGAAGCCATCTAAGGCTTCCTCAACGTCTGATCTTCCATTCAAACGTGAGGGAAGAAAGAAGGAAGAGAGGGGAGGAGATCTATCGGCTCTGATCAAGTGCCCAATGGTTGGATGCCTCCTCCCACCACCCTTGCTAGCGTCGTGACTGCAGCGATAGGCCCAAAGAAGGCAGAGCCATGGGAGATGGTGGAGCCACGGTCCAGGGCTCCTGGAGGCTTGACGACGTGGAGAAAGAAGTTCCCCACCGCTTGGAAGCAAGATAGGCAGTGCATACTCCCTTCTCGACCAAGCTTGCCGTCGTCTCTGGCAACGTCGACTGCAGAGCATGATCGAGGCTCGGCGTGGGGCTCTGATGCTTCCGGAGTCCAGAGGGAGTAGAGAGGAAGATTCTCCAATGCTCAGGAGAGAGCTACACCACGTGAGCTTCCCGGAAGAATTCCACTATGCTTCGTCTTCTCCGGCAACAGCAGGGCTGCGACTGGTGAGCTACTTCTAGAGGCTACTAGAGGGGTTGTCGTGGTGTCCAGAGAGGCAGAAAAGCATGAATGAAGGAAGGCCTATCTACTCCACACACTCTAGGACACGAATCACTCAGTGATTTCATGCCCCTACCTCACTCGCCGGGAAAATGGGTCCGACAACCCATAAACTCTGAAATTTTGGCCAGAAAGCTTGCATTCTCCATTGTAATAACTCCAGGGAGGTTGAGGAAGATCCAGGGGAAGAAATGGAAGAGAATTGAGTTTGATTAGTGGCTTACCTGAGCTAGAAACAGGTGTGGGCTACTTGTAGTTGCTAGAGCTCACCAGAGACAGTGGACGAAGCTCTGAACTACTCCTCCTCCGAGCCTCCTCAGTGGTCTGAAGCTCCTTTGCTGCTCTAGTTGGCTTGATTACTCTAGTTTGAGTGATCTCTTCTTGGTTTCTCTCCTCTCAAACTTTCTCTCTTTTTTCAAGCTTTTTCCCCCCTTTTCTCTTGCAAATGGGGGCATTTATAGGCTTGCAATGGCTAGGTTGTTTGGGTTGTTATGGGTAGTTTGTTGAGGTTGTTATAGGTTGTTATGATGGAGTGGGAAGTGGTTAGCGTTTGTTTAGGTGGTTATAGGTTGTTATAGGCTGTTAGGATGGAGTGGGAAATGGTTAGGGTTTGTTTAGGTGGTTATAGGTTATTATGAGTTGTTAGGATGGAGTGGGAAATGGTTAGGGTTTGTTTAGGTGGTTATAGGTTGTTATGAGTTATTATGATGGAGTGGGAAGTGCTTATGGTTTGTTTAGGTTTAGGCTTTTGGATTAGGGTTTGCTAAGTTTAGGGTTCTGGATTAGGGTTTAGGCTAGGTTTAGGGTTTTGAATTAGGGTTTTGGATTAGGGTTTGCTAGGTTTAGGGTTTTGGATTAGATTTTAGGCTAGGTTTAGGGTTTTGGATTAGGGTTTAGGCTATGTTTAGGATTTTGGATTAGGTTTAGGGTTTTGGCTAAGTTTAGGGTTTTGGATTAAAGTTTAGGCTAGGTTTAGGGTTTTTGATTAGGGTTTAGACTAGTTTTTGTGGATGAAATTAGGTTTTGATATCAAGTTCGCCTTGCAGAAAAATAATTGAGATCCCAGCAACCAAAAGTCAATTCCCAAGAAGCCTACCTACAATCCTGCAAAATTGGGGTGTCGACACATGTCCCTCCCTTAGCAAGGTCAAGGGACGAATGGAAGCGAGACCGATGCTCAAGGTTGGCATAGACACCCCGTCCGAAGCCGCATGAAAATGTTAGCTGCTGGTAGTAAGCCACTTAGTTAGTGAATGCACTGAAAGTCATGACCTGCCACCTAAAATACCAAAGACGAAGCTGAAATCATGGAAACTAATACCAATGATGAATATTGACACTGAATAATAAGGTGAATGCGGCTGGTGATGAATAATGTTTGCTGATGAATGATGATGCATGATGAATGAATGACACATGCAGATTATGATGTATACTACTGGATGATGTATGTAATGTAGGATGAGAAGTTGACAACCAATCAGCTCCTAAAGGACATGACTGGTTATTACACTTGTCAAAAAAAAGCGCCAGACAAGACTCACGGTGCTTGCTGACTGAAAAGTGACTGGTTACAGAGGTCATATGGGTAGTTCGGGCTACCAACCCAAAAGGAGGGACGGAACAAGGTGAGTGGGGAATCCATTAGGCACCACGAGTATTGCTCCAGTAGTTCGGGATACCAACTCAAAAGAAGGAAGCATGGCCAGTCGAAAATGACTTGCCAGCAGGAAATGACAATTAACGGACATTGTCTGGGTAGCTTGGGATACCAACCCAAAAGAGAGGCAACCTAGATCCTACTCATCTAGACCAGGATCTAGGAGGAAGATATGACAAGAAAAGGGAAAAAAGAATAAAACCTAGCCGCTGTCGGTGTACATACAGAGGCTGAGAACCGCAAAGAGTGAACCGAGTCGCTGGCGATATACAAGCAATGGCTAGGAACCGCCAAGAGTGAACTGAGTCGCTGTTGGTGTACAAGCAGCGGCTGGGAACCGGCAAGAGTAAACTGAGTCGCCGTCGGTGCACAAGCAATGGCTGGGAACTGCCAAGAGTGAACCGAGTCACTATCGATGTATAGACAGTGACTGGGAACCGGTAAGAGTGAATCGAGTCGCTGCCAGTGTACAAGCAGCAGATGGGAACCGCTAATAGTGAATCGAGTCGCTGCTAGTTTACAGGCAACGGTTGGGAAACGGCAAGTCTGAACCGAGTCTCTGCCTGTGTACAGGCAGCTACTAGGAACTGCCAAGAGTGAACAGAGTCACTGCCGGTGTACAGGCAATGGCTGGGAACCACAAAGAGTGAACCGAGTCATATGGCTGGGAACCACAAAGAGTGAACCGAGTCGTTGCTGTTGTACAAGCAGCGGTTGGGAACCGCCAAGAGTGAACTAAGTCACGGCCAGTGTACAGGCAATGGCTGAAAACCACCAAGAATGAACCGAGTCACTGCCAGTGTACAGGCAACGGCTGAGAATCGCCAAGAGTGAACCGAGTCGCTACCGGTGTACAGGCAACAGTTGAGAATCACCAAGAGTGAACCGAGTCGCTGTCGGTGTACAAGCAACGGTTGGGAACCGCCAAGAGTAAACCGAGTCACTGCTAGTGTACAGGCAATGGCTGAAAACCACCAAGAATGAACTGAGTCACTGCCAGTGTACAGGCAACAGCTGAGAATCGCCAAGAGTGAACCGAGTCGCTACCGGTGTACAAGCAACAGTTGAGAATCGCCAAGAGTGAACCGAGTAGCTATCGGTGTACAAGCAACGGCTGGGAACCGCCAAGAGTGAATTAAGTCGCTGCCGGTGTACAGGCAACGGCTGGGAGCGAACAGAAAAGGTGTCTTTGACTCCCGTCCTCTCAGATGAGAATCAGGGAGACGAGGAAAATGCATCTTTGAATTCTGCTCTCTCAGACAAGAATAAGGGAGATGAGGACTTCGTCCAATCTAAAGACTAGAAGAAGAAGGAATCTAGACTCGTCTGGCCAAGACAAGCCCAACACAGGGGAAATGTAGAACCTATCAACTGCGATAAAGTCGATGACAGACTCCCAAGCAGGATGATAACCAAGAAGGAATGAGATACCAGAAGGCAACTAACATGCCCCTGGCATCAAGGAATGACAATAAAACTGTGAAGGTTGTAAAGGATTGATCGAGGGATATCTGAACAAAGCCAACATCCCTAATATCGTGATGAACTGCCACAATAGTGTTAAAAGACAAGAACGCAAGGGTCCTAACCAATTGTTTAGCCAAAAGGGTTTGCTAGGTAGATTTTGTTCACAAGTACTAGTGCACCCTCGATCACTGCTGCTGTGTGGGATATCAGTTGAGACAACTAGGGAATTAGTTGTCTATGCCCAATGCTACCGTGAATTCAGAGTGTTTGTGATATGTCAACGATGCTCTGGATCTAATGCTTGACTCGTTGCAGTGTTCTACTATAGTTGTTGCTTTGTAGGAATTATTATGTAATGAATGTCACTTCTCAAAAAGAATGTGCGCTTGACCATCATTCCAAAGATAATTTGCACAAGCGTTCTCAAAACAATCCTTTCTACAAAGTAGTTTACATGCCCCTAGTCGAAGGCTCTGGTTTAGTTACATAGTAAGTTGGTGTTCTATCAAGCGCCTGTTATGTGACTTTTGACCAAAGAGCAGCTGACATGCCCCTAGTATCGAACTGGCTAGACATCACTTGAGGGTATGGAGTCTTGGAAGCTAGACTGTAACTATAGATGTCTCTTGAACTATCAGAGTAATTGAGACTGTCACTAGTCAAAGCAAGTGAAACATTCACCTAGTGGCTGGAAGATAAAAAGAATTGTGATAACTTGATAAAGGCCATTGATTGGGATTGTAGCCTGCCTCTGACTGGTATGTCTAGACTATGTTCTACTTTACTACAGTGTTTTGATGGTTCTGTACTTGACCGTGCTACCATAGGGCATTCTCCTGATTGTATTTACCAAATTCTGGATTGCTGCGTGGAGATCACAGTCGTGCTACTATCTCTGCTAATCATTTAAAGTGTGGTTCCTGATCAAAGAACAACTGACTTGCCCTTGATGAACCAAGTAGTGGATTGTGTGAGCCCAACTAGAAAGCAGTTGACATGCTCCTAGCATAAAAGGCGAATGCTGCTCAATGAAAACAAAAGTCAAATCAAGAAATACCAAAGCAAAATAGATGCCTCTACCATTGAGTCAGGCTACCACGGGAAGTGTTGGGCACCACTCGAAGATGTAAAGACTTGAGGATTAGGTTGTGACTGTAGGCACACTTTGAATCATTGAAGTGGTCGAGGCTGATTTTTGTTGAGGCCAGTGACACAATTGTTTACTAATTGGAGGCATGTATATTCATCCACTATCCTAAGCTACACTCAGATGGCAGGATGAGATGTGATAAATCATAGTCTATCTCAGGATGGCATGTCAAGGCTATTCTCTGTTCAGCTGTTTATTGTGTTCTGACTGCAACCTGTACTTGGCTATGTTAACCTCAGGCATTCTCCAAATAATGTTTACCACACCTGGATTACTGCAGAGGAGTTGCTGTCATGCTGTTGATTCTGCAAGTCCGTGTAGCTTGTGCACTAACTGGTGTCCTTGCTGCATATGCTCTTTAACCAACAAGCAACTAAAATGCCCCTAGCCGAAAACACTTGGCAAAAATCCTATTGAACAAATCCATATGCAAGCAAAGAGATTCATCCAAGCAAAATTGTGATGATTATGATTATGGTAGTGGACTCTATTATTGCGAACCAGCAAGCTAATTTTTTGAGAGTGACCTTATTGTTTGATCAAGAAATGCCTGTCTTGTTGACTAGGTTTGATTTTAGTTGTTTGTTATCTACATTTATTGCTTCACTTGTTTACTGAGTTCATTATCTAGATCGCTTGCTTGTTTAGTTCGACTGTTTGTCTACCCTCAGTTAGGCTGGAAAGTTGTATGCCTGTTAGAGGAGGATGACACCTTCAACTCAGTTGACACTACAGAGATTCACAAGCTATAGGTGGCTCTCAATGGGTAGTGGTGGCACTTAAACTCACTGTAAGGTAGTGTAATAGACTTGGCTCCATGCCAAACTCTTTAGGGTCTTGCACCTGCATTTTTTTTAATATCATTGACTTTTCCTTTGCTCCCTCATAGACGCATAGTTTCACTCTAACCTTGACTTGGAGGTAATAGGCGCCCAATCTATTCTAGAGGCCGTTATTGCAAGAGGGTGGGTTAGTCCCTCAAAGGTGTAATTTTACTAGGTGCATACTCCAACTCCTCTCCAAGGTATGGTAAGGGTTGAGTGACGTCGCACGCCTCTCTCTCTTGGGCTGACTTCTGTCTTCTCTATTTTTATGCCCTTGCAAATGTATGTTTTCTTTTCTAGCTTACACCCTCAATCATCCCTAACATTTTATCTCCCTCTTGAAGGTGCAAGGTCATTGCGGAGTTTGGACATTTCGTCCGACTTTGATATTCGATCGCTCCCATGCTAATTTGGTCATCTAAGTAGTGACTGTTAGAAATATATTTTGTTTTGATGATTATATCTGGACTAATGAATTTTTATATATTTTCATGAAAGAAGAAATCGCTTTGTAAATGACGTACTTAGAAAAAGTTGAAGGTCATGTAAACTGTATGATATATTGGAAATGTATATTG
>JAMKQA010000482.1:0-53896 GCA_024699735.1 Posidonia australis
CAAGTCTGCGAAAACCAAAAAGATGTGGGTAAGGATCCCTGTTACACACGAGGAAGGTGTTAGGCACCCTCGTACGCCCGATAAAATCGGTCTTCTATAATTTCTCCAATGAAATGTTGGCTTTTCAGCCTCTTGCTATACGCCCGAGGGTGATATGCCATGCCATGTGAAGTGCCTTATGCTAATAGGTGCATGATGTGTGGGGTGTGTCCTATGCTCAGAAATATCACTCTTTTATCCCGAGCCAATCGCATAATGCAAGGATATTGCATAAGTATAATCAAAGTTATATCATTCTGAGTGATTTCTCATCATTGTTCTATATGCAAATGCAAATGCAAGAAAAGCAATAAAACAGTAAAAGATGCGAAGTGTGCCTTCCTAGTAAATCCAGGAGAAAAACTAGGGAAAATGCGGAAGAAAACAAGTCGAGAAAGCATGACAAAATGCGTGAAAACATGCTGTATGCATGAAACAGGGCAGTGTGCTGGTTTGGTGCGCCAGATTGGTGAGTCAATCTGGTGCGCCACCTATGTGCGCCTAGGTGGGCCAGAAAGGTTCAGGGTCAAAACAGGGCAAATATGCAATGCCAAAGCTTGTAAAGATGCATTCAGGAAAGCTGAATCATGTAAAAATGCATTCGGGAAAGTAGTGAAAACTCGAGGAAAACAAATCATGATTCAAATGCATATGCTTTAAAACATGATTTAAATGCAAGTGTTGGTAAGCCCTGTGTTCAAGGGCTAATAGCCTCACACAAAGCTACCCTAAATGCAACTAAATGAGGAAAACAAGATCATCAGCCTACCAGAGTCCAAATGGACTGATCAAACGGATCGGGAAAACAGAGTAAAACCCATAAATCCATAGCAAAAGCGAGCAGGCATAATCATGGAATACCAGAGAATCACTAAAAACAGAAATCGCAATGGAAATCATCTGGAGAAAACCATGAAAAAGCATGCAAAAAGAGCCCTCTGACTAGTCTGGGCAGTAGAGGCATGCGCCAGACTGGTGCTCTGGTTAGGTGCGCCAGCCTGGTGCGCCTGGAAGGTGCACCAGATTGGTGCGCCCCAGGTTCTGGTTCAGACTGTTGCTAATCCAGAACCTGACCCAAAGCTGCCAGTGGACAAAGTGATTTATGCTGAATAATACGATGCAGATGTCATGATTTAAGTACTGAAGACATGATGTGAGTGCATAGGATTAAGAAACATCATGTAAATCATGCATTTAGAATAAAACATGTTGATGGGTTCATGTTTGGATGATTACATGCCAAATGCCAAAAGAACATGGATATGTGCTAATCATGGCATGTGAAAGCATATGAGAGCATATAGATGCATGACAACATATTATTCAAAGAAAGCATGATAAAGGATAATAACATGCAAGCTTATGCTAGATAAAGACAAAGATAGCATGAGGATTATATAGCATGAGGCTAGCAAACATGTTTAAAACAAGCTTTCATGAATCATAGAGCAAAAACATCACATATTATGAATTTTAAAGCATGTTCTATCACATTTTAAAATGATATTCAAAAGAGAAAAGAGGGGTAGAAAGCCTACCTCTTATGATGTCTCCCTCTTGAAATATAAGAAATGAGAATGATCCTTGTTGCTTTGGACGAACCAAGGATGCTTAGGATGCAAGGAGGAGCTCCAGAACAAAAATATTGGTTGTTGGGTGGAAGGAGGAACTCATGCAAGAACTTGCTGTAGTGCAGATCTGTTTCTCAGATTTCAGCACTAGAGTTTTTCTCCCAAAAAGTTGTTGTTGGAATGGCTGCTATGGAGGTCCTTTTATAGGGATCTAAGGATAGGTTACTCAAGAGAAACAAAGGGTCTTGCAAATGAAAAGCCTCGAATATTCGTTGGCACATTCGTTTGCAAGGGTAACAGCCCGGAAGATGGAAGGTCAGCAGCCACAGCCTGAAAATGGTTGGGCGCCAGCTTGGTGAGCCAGTGATGTGCGCCTACTTGGTGCACCTGCTTGGTGCGCCTGCTTGGTGCGCCAACTTAGTGCACCAACCCAGCTCACAAATGTCTGATTGGGGCTCTGGCTAATGGGCTTGGGGCTTGGTTCAAGGGTTGATCACATCCAAAGCAACATAAGGATACTCATTTCCGGGTCACCTCAAAATCGGGGTGTCTACAGTAGGATAGTCATAGGGGGCACGATTGGAGTGACTGATGGCTAAGGGAGTGGCTCAACACGAGGACCTGAAAGTCGACACATGGATGAAGCCAATGGAAGGCCAGAAGAGGGTGCAACTAATAAAGGATGCATAGATGACCCAATTGGGGAAGGTGGTGACTTGGTGTGAGACACCATGGACAATCATTGAGGTAGGGGAGCAACAGACAAGACAAGCAGAGGTACAACAAACGAGATAATAAAGGATGGACAAGGTGGTTGGGCAGGCAAAGGAGGCACCTGATAGCTCTGTCGACTAGTGCCAAGGAAGTTATAGGCTAATCTTGTGTCCCATCATGAGGCACCATAGGTAAAAGGGTAACAAAGGAGATAGGGTCAGGAAGCGATCCAGTCGAAGGTGCTCGGATGTACAGCAGACACTGGGTAAAGACAAGGGGGAACTTTGACCAGCCATCCTGAGATCAAGGGGAGAAACAGGGTCAAAGGATGGATTTTCCATCGTAATGGAGGAAAACAAGAAGGCAAGCAAAGAAACTGGACTGTCGGAAACTATACGCAAGGGCAAGAGGTGAACACAACCAAAGGCCACACTGTCAGGCACAACGTGAGACCTATTGTGCGCAAACAAAAGCAGTTAGAAGGTTATTGTAACCATGTCGGCAACTACTTCGAGAGTAGCAAGAAAGGTCAACTACACAATGCCAAGCAAAGTCACAGCAAAAACCTTAGCAAAAGCTGAAGGATGCAAGAAAGGAAAATGGGAGTCGCCACCTAGTTTATTTAATGAAAGACGAGGAAAACCAAATGCAAGAAAATGCAAAAAAAAAAGTAATGCAAATGCAATGCAATGCTCTATTCCTAAGGGATGAGACACATAGGTCACTCTGGGCCAGAGAGATGGGCAAGGATTCCTGTTATGTGTGGGGAAGGTGTTAGGCACCACCACATGCCCAATGAGTTTGTCTTTCTGGACTTATCACTTGCATGTGTGACTTATGCAGATGTCTAAAATGCATGCTTGATATCATGCCAATGCAGATGAGATGTGTAGAGTGGAACACTAACCTATCTAATGCTTAGCAATGCTATATCAGTTATGGACCAAGGCACTCGTGCATTAGGGATGGCAATGGTATGATTCACTAGGGATATATACAGGGCTCACACGCTTGGTCAAAAGAATGCGTTATAATATACGTCATTTCCGTAATGCATGCAAATTATATGCCAATGTGCACATGTGTTATGTTAAATGATATGCAAAAGTGTAGTCTAAATATGCAAGATGAAGGATCAGGGATCCTATAACCAAAATCATTGGAGGAAAACATGCAAAACATGATGCAAAATCAGGTAGTCTGGAATAGAGTAGGTGTGTTAGTATGATGCGCCATATTGACATGCTAATGCAGTGCACCAACCTTGTGTGCCCCAAATACCCTGTTTCAGACAGTAAGCTTGATTGCCATAAATGGTGGAATTTCAGCTATTGAACCAGGCAACCTAAGGCCTAGGGAGCATGATGGGAGTATGTAGAGCATGCCTTGTGTCTGAATGAGGTCCTAAGGTGCAAGGATACTTCTATCCACCTCCCCTTATCGTCGTTGGGTTCACCGACCATCTCCAGCCGTGAACTCTAGCTGCGAGTGTCGGGGAAGTTCGACGACATTTCTAGAGGTTAGGAGGAGTTGGAAGAGAAGTAAGGATGCTGTGCCAATGTAGATGAATGCAATATGACCTCTCTATGTCCCTCACTATGCTTCGTCGGAGTTCACGTGTTTGGTCGGCCACAGTAGTGGATATGAATGGCAAATAGCCTCTTGGGCGAGCTTAGGGAAAATAGAAAAGAAGGAGATGCCTCTAGTTTACGCTGGCCTCGTGCTCCAATCGTCGACTGAACACAAGCTACATATACCCATCACTGGTGGTAGGGAATGATGCAATGCATGATTGGAAAATACACAACTTAGGCAAGCAAAATCGTATAGAGAAATGTACTGATACAATAATGGAAATATGAAGAGAAGTGTAGCATATGTACGCACGATAAGGAAAAAACATACCTATGGCGTGGGCTATCCACTCGACGTGAGGGAACGAGGAGGATGAATGGTGCTGGGATGCTACGGGTGCAGTGCTTACTCAGTTTGGGCGACTGGAATGGGAGGCATCATGCCGAGTGGAGATGCACTACAGGAGAAGCAAAATGGGTGCCTGAGGTGGTGGAAAATGGCCGGCCCCTTTGCCATGTACTGGGAGAGAGGCTCTTAAGGCTGGGAAATGAAGGGTCACGAAGCTCGAGCATATGGGAGGCCGGTCAACATGGGTGTGTAACGGCTACGCGATGGCTGGGCTCTCTGAAACAGGGGCGGTGTGCCACTGTTGTGCGCCACCTAGGTGTGCTTTGAAGGTGTGCCTGGATCGTGTGCCCAAATGGTGCACCTAGTTTGTGCACTTGGCATATTGCTGGGTGGTTGCTTGGATTGTGGGCCTATTTTGGTGGACTAGCTAAGGTTTTAGGTTGGTGTAGGGCTTTGAGCTAGCTTTGAGTGTGAAATGGTATTTGGTATTGGGATGCGCCTCGTTGCCACTAGAGCAAATTATATCGAAGAGATCCGTTTACAAGTTGCTACTAAATTGGGATGCCTACAAATGCCCCTCCCTGAGTGAGGTCAGGGGGGAAGCTGAGACCGTTGCTTAGGGTTGACAAAGACACACCAATTGGTGTCAATCAAGAGGTGGTGTTTGTTGTTGACATAAGCCACTTATTCGGCGGAGTACAGCGAGAGTGATGACTTGTTGCCACAATGCAAATGCAAATGTAAATGCAAAAATGATGCCAACACAAACATGAATGCTGATGCGAATAGAATGCTGGAATGCGAGGGCAAGTGCAAAAACCATGTCGAAAATGTGAAATCAAACAAAAAAACATGATAAAATGACAAAGCCAATGCAAATGCAATGCTATGCAAGTGCAGGTGCTGATGGTGCATGCTGAACGCTAATGCTAGTGTGCGCTAAGCTCTGCCGGGATAATGGGCAACTCGACATGATGCTAATGCAAATAATAAATATGCAATGTGAATGCCATGCAGATGTAATACATGCAACATGGATGATGATTGTGCGGAGTTGGGCACGCAATACCAAAGATACCGCGTCGAGCAGGCAATGTCAAGGAAGAATCACTAGCACTCAATGCTACGAGAGGCATGCCGAGCATGTGATGCCAACAAGGTGATGATGCAGGTAAGGTGGTATTGTGGTCAATGCATGCGGAATCGGGCACGTGATGCAGTGCGTACCATCCCAAGTAGGTAGTGCAGAGGACAAGTCACAAGCACACAATGCTATAGGTGGCACGCTGAACATGTAGTGCCGAATGCAACGATGCAGAGCTAGGGCATAATGCTATGATGCTATGGGAACGTCAATCCAGGGTTGATGCAATGCTAGTGCAATGCGAAGCGATAAGACACAATGCCTATATAATAACATGCAATGGTATGCAGTGAGGTGTAATGGGATGCAATATGCTATGCTTACGCAAAGACATGCGATGATATGCGATGGGATGCAATGAGATGTGATGATGAGCTAATGTGGCACCAAGAGACAACTTAAGGGCTAACCAGCCCAAAAGAAGCATGGTAGACCATGAAACTTGCACAAGGAGGTGCATCAAACAAGGTTGATGAGCCCACCAATCGATAGAAGGGACATGATAAGTTGACAAACTCGTCATCGGAGAGTTTGGGTTATCAGCCCAAGGAGAAGAGGGGTGTGGCAAGGACTGACGAGCTTGCCAACCAGCTATTAGCCTAGGGAAGGACAAGGTGAGTCTAAGACCTACCTATCAAAAGATGAAGCACAAAAGAGATGATAGACCAGCGAGCCTATCGATCAACAAGAGTAGTGACAGATCCTCAGACTTGCCAATAGATGCAAAGAGCAAATGGGAGTACCACACCCGAAGGGGTGGTAAAGATAATCCTGTGGCAGTTAGGCGTGCCAGCCTAAATGCAAGCAAGACAAAACAGGAAGGCTACTAAATGCCCCTAGTATCAAGGGGGAGATGGCAGACCAACGAGCCTACCTAACACAAGGAGGCGATGTCAAGTCAATTGACTTGACACCAAAGGTGCAAGAATTTGAACAAGAATATCACATCTTAAGGTGTGATAGAGGTTCAAGGACAATCCCATAGCAGTTAGGAATGCTAGCTTAAATACGAATGAGATGACAGCAAAAGGCAACTACAATGCCATTGGTATCAAGAAGGAGATGAGTGCAACGGAGCATGATAAAATAAGACTGGCCAAGCAGAAAGCACTGGTAATTGATCGATGTCGACCGAGTAGTTGGAGTTACAAGCCCAAAATGTGGATGGGAATGATACGAAGGGCAACCGAAATGCCCTTAGTTTCAAGGAAAGGACAATGCAGGACAGAAGCGAAGGACAGATCGAGAGATACCAGGGTAGAAGCAAATGCCCCTGGTATCGAGCGAGCTGTCACAAGAGATGTCGAATACCACTCATGGGTGTGCAATGGTCTCAAAGTAGACATGAGAAGTTTTGCCAAGGAGCGGCAAAATGCAAACATCCTGATCATCACAGGCCACTAAACTTGGTGGGTGGGCGGGAACGGACGAGAGTAGAAAGAGATGAGAAGAAAAAAAGGAAGTGGGGGGTCAGGCTACGACTGTAGGGCACTTTAGACCATCGGACTTACTAATGCTTATGCTGGTTGTGGCATGAAATGACGCTTGCATACTAGAGTCTCTGAAGGCATGCATATTCGACTGCGGTTCTGAAGTAAGCTTAGAAGGCAGGGTGCATTGTGCTTAATTGTTGTGCGTGCACTCTAACCAGGAAACAACTAGAATGCCTTGGTTGAAAACGTTTAGGGAAAACTTGCAAGGCAATGCAATGCAAGCTTAGAGGTTTGAACAAGCAAGGCATGCATTGAGATGATTACTGGACTAGATTTTATTATTGCATGCACGTTTGTTGATGAATCATGGATGATTTCTACCACTTAGCAAATAAATATGCTCTTTTGACTAGAAGCAATTTTTATGTCTGTTTTTTTTGTGTGTTTTGTTTTGTTTTTTTTTTTTTTACCCTCAGTTATGTTGGAAAGCTATATGCCTGCAGAAAGAGGAGGATGCCCTTAACTCAATGGACCCTATCGAGACTCGCAAGCTATGGGTGGCTCTCGATGAGTGAGTAGTGGTGCTCAAATTTGTTGTGTTGGGTGGTGTGATGGACCAAGCTCCATGCCAAACTCTTTAGGGTCCTGCACTAGCTTTTTTGATATTACTGATACTTTTTCCTTTTTGCTCCCTCATAAATGCATAGGTTCTCTCTATCCCTAGCTTGGAGGAAAATAGGCGCCTAGTCTAGGCTAGAGGCTTTTGCTACAGGAGGAGTGGCTAGTCCCTTCAAAGATGTGGGCTTCCAAGCGTATGCTCCGACTCCTCTCCAAGGTATGGTAGGGATAGTGTTACACCACATGCCTCGCTCATAGGCTGACTTCTGTCTTCTCCTTCTTTCTTCTTTTTCTTTTATGTCCATGCAAATGCAATTTTTCTTTTACTCACTTGCTCAATTGCACTAGCATTTTATCTCCCTCATGGAAGTACAGGACCTTTGCAGAGTTTGGACATTTTGTCCGACCATGCGATGGTGGTGGCACCCTTGCTTACTTGGTTGTCTGGCTAGTGTTAGTTGAGGAGGAAGAGTCAACTCCGATACAGGTAAGTTTTCCGATTTTCATCATCGGGTAAATTATAATGCAAGATGGTTTGTTTTCCATTTTTTTTATTTTTTTTATTGGTTTTTTATATTTTTTGTATTTTTGATTTTCTATTTTTTGTAGTTTTTTTTTTTTTTTTTTGATTTTTTTATGTTTTGATGCATGATGATGATGATGATGCAAAAAAAGAAACAACAGAGAGAATAGGGGAAATGGATACCACTCCAATCCCATCTGCTGGCTACTTTATTCGTGCTGCAAGGTTTGTTGAGACGACTATCGCTGCAACTGCTGGTCCATTTCTACTGATGCACTTTGAGTAGGCAATCTTTGAGCCAAGCCCCCTGTGGGAAAGAGAGATCAAAAAGGAATCTGACAGATGAGATCGATAGGATTCACTAGGGTAAAGTTGGAGCTAGAAGGAACAAGGGAAAGGACGAAGACTCCTGAGGCTACGATGTCCTCAGAATTTGAAACTCATGCGAGGATGTGCCAAGCTGGTTCAGGTGTGCAGATGTAGGTGTGGGTGCATGTGTAGGGGTAAATGCTGGGGAGTGCTCCGCCTCCACAGAGCCAACACTGACGACCTTCCAGTCGATCAAATTCTGAACGACATCTTGCAAAGTGATGCAGTCATTCATCGAATGCCCAGCTCAATGATGAAAGTTGTAGTACGCGCTTGTATCATACCATTGGGGAATAGGATCCGACAGCAGATGAGGGTTCAAGAGCCTTAGAAACGACTCAACCTTGGGGAAAATGACGCTCAACAGCTCTGCGAGAGGAGTGTAATCTTCTTCAATGCGGTGAGGTTGTTTTTTTCCCATGCTGCAGTCCTCGTCGAGCTAGTGTGACGTGACGCACATACTCGACGGTGGAGGGCATGTGTGCAATGTGTGGTGAACTAGATGCAAGTGCTAAATGATCTGGGTTGGGCTAACTCTCTACCTCGATATGCTCTACAAGAGGTTTAATGCATGCACCGGGTGCCTTCTTGGAGTAGCCAATGCCAGAGGTGCTATTGTAACTGTTGTTAGAGGTAGTGGCCTACCTAGGGAATGCAGAGAGTGTGGGAAAATTCCCACTTCGTAGTGAGTTTTCCATGTACGTGTTGACCTAATTCAGAGATGCAAAAGATGAAATGGGTTGAATGCTAAGTAGAACCCTTGTCACTGGTTGTGCTTCCTTGATAACATTTGCGATAGACTCCTCGTGGGAGGGTCTATTCTACACTTCGGAGGCGAGGGCGCCCCAACGGTCAACGTAATCCTCAAACGGCTCATGGGATCTCTGTTGAATTGTGACAAGATCCTCGTGCTTAGGGATCGAGTCAAGGTTGAAGGAATACTACTCTAAGAATGCCTAGGAGAGGTCATTCCAAGTCTTGACAGTAGCCATGTCAAAGGAAGTATATCACTTGAGTGCTAGCCTCGTCAGACACTTCTAGAACAAGCAAACCAAGAGCCTTTTGCTGCCCTAGAGTGACGCAAGATCTGCGTAAAATGCCTTCAAATGCGAAATTGGGCATCCTCTACCATTGTATTTCTCGAATTCTAGGATGGGAAAATTCAGAGGGAATGATACCTCTGGAAAGTAGCAGAGGTCTCGGAATTGATAGGGCTAACGGTCCTTGCCTTGCACTTGACGAAGCACTGTCTCTAGATCATCCATCCTAGCAAGGAAGGTGTCTGAGCTTGTAGCTATTGGTGATATTGCAGTTGAGGCAAGTCCCATGATGTCGTATCGGTCGCAAGTGAGCGTTCCTTCGGATCCACCATTATGCTTCTTGGTGTTGAAGCATGAGAGCCAGCATACTTGTGCAAAGGTGTAGGATGCAGTGGTATAAATGCAGGGGTTGGTATTTGATGCATAGGAGATGGATAGATGCCATACGATGCTATAGAAGGTGTAGAGTGTGGGAGCCGCAAACTGGCACGGTGCCAGGTGTCAAGCTTAAGAGATGTTGTGCTCCTACCAAACCAAAAGGTTGGCCACCAGATGATGGAGATGCATGTTGTGTAGAATGCTGTGGAAATACTAGAGGCTGGGAAGGCACTATCATCACTGAGGTAGTGAGGAATTGGGAAGATGACAGGGACAAATGTGCAGTGAAGTGAACCTATGGAGCTATGGTAGGGTGCACCAGAACCTCAGGGGTCAAAACAAGCATAGGATTGTGTGCGAACACCAAGTCCTGTAGCTATTGAACGAGAGCTATCATATGTTGCAATTGCATAGGCAGGGGCTCATTAACAACAGCATCAAGGGATGAAGGAGAGAATGGGATGGATGCAAAAGGTAGAGGACCTATCCCAGAGGTTGCTACAGCCGACCAGGAGGCTGAAGCAGGAAGGACCTGAGATGGGTGAATGGGCAAGACCTCCGGAGCCCGAGTGGTAATCACCAAAGTAAATTCAATGATAGGCTCCTACTCAACAAAGGTCTACCAACACCCCAAGGTGGGTGTAGAATCTCCATGCACCCTAAAGTGATAAGCATAGGGGGACGGAGAGGCAACAAAAATCATGGCGAGAGGAGTGACTAAATACAAGATCTCCTCTAATGTAGTAGAAGAAGGCTCACTGGTTTGCTGGGCTATGGCCGACCACGAGTGGGCAACAGAAGATAGGGCATGAGCTATTATCGAGAGCAACAAATGGCCTAAAAGAGAGAAGGAAAAAAGGAAGAACCATGGGAGGTTGCCTATGATAGTGACGCTCAAGTTCCTGGTTGAGGACCTCACACCAAGTTACCTGTATGTACAGGTAAAGCAACAATCGGTATTAAAACCGAAAAAGACACATTGCAAATGATTAAGGTTGCATGCAAAATGCAAATGAATGCCGTAATATGCACTATGCATGGGTAATTGGTTTTGACTCTAGGTAGAAAATAAGGTCTCCACTCTAAATCCTAGCAAAAGCTCAAGCAATGAATGGGTGGTGCATTGGTGGCCTCGACCCCTGCCAAAGTAGTGGATTGTACCCTCTACTAACACCGACGTAACCCTAGACAAGGGAGAGCAGACCGATAACTCATCCTATGCCAAAGCTATAGAATAAGAGACCAGGACTACCCTTCTCAGACTACAGGTAGACACAGGAGAGCAGAAGATTCATGCTTTCTAAAATGCTCATGTGAGATGCTTTTAGCCTTTTACTTACAATTTTATTAAGCTTAATAAGGGAGAGAGTACATTCTAGTCTCTAGTTCCACCTAAACATTATTTTATCTTTGTGAGTTTTATATTAAGCTAGTAAGCGGAAGCAAAAAAGTCTCTACTTATCTTAAGATGGCAAGTACGAAAGGGGAAACATCCAAGTATGATAGACAAACAAGCACACATCAAGCAAAAAACATGAGCATAGCATGTGGCGTGTCGTGTTAACATGATGGTGAAAAAAAAGAAAACATCCATCACATCAGAAGGCAGGCAACATGGCATGTGCAAGTGCAATGATATAGCAAGTTTGTAAAGAGAAAGAGAAAAACATTTAGCAAGCAAAAGGCATATAAAAGCATGCGTGTAATGACAAGCAAATGCAAAAACAACAAAAAAGCAAATGTACATGAAGGCAAATGAAAGCAAAAAAGCCATGCAAACACAAAGTAAAAGTGAAAGCCAGAATCTACATATCCCGAGTGGAGTCGCCAATTCCTGTAACCATACTGGCGATTACTCGTGTGAAGTGGGAAAGGCCGAATGCATGAAACCAAGCAAAGTCACAACTAAAACTTTGGCAAAAGTTGAATGAGGCAAGAAAGGAAAATGGGAGTCGCCATTGTAGATATTCCATTTTCGCATTTCCCAGAGTTCACCTAGGATAAGAACCCTTGAGGTGCCCCAGATCACATGGCTAAGGAGCTCTAAACATCTTCCAAATTTTCCCATGGAATTTCTGTATTATTCGGGGTTTTTAATGCATCTCTACAGATTAAGATAAAAGACAAGGGATAAAATGCAAAAAGACTAAGAAGTTGCCACCTTGGGAGGCAACAAGACTAGTTGCCAGCTTGAGATGTGACAAGTCTAGTTGCCACGTTAAGAGGCAACAAGTCTAGTTGCCGTGTTTAGAGGCAACGAGTCTCGTCACCACATGAAGAGGTGACTAAAATCCAAAACCTCTTTCTCCACATATTTTGTCATCTTGGGCTTTAATATAATATTTGGGATATTTATAAATGTTATTATGATTTTTCCCATAATTATTATAATTTCTATAATTTTCTAATATTTAAATATCAATGCATATCATATAAATCATTATAAATGCCAAATAATTCCAGAAAATTCTAGAAATTTGGATGACTTGATAATTAAGTTCACTTATCTTTATTTTTACCAAAAATAAGATTTTATGATAAGTTATCACATTTTATTCTTATAGCTTATATTTAATTCATGATAATGCTAAAAAATAAAGATAAAACCCAAAATATCCAAATGATTGCTAATCTATTTTAAATCAAATACATCATTGATTTAAAATTGATTTTCTCGTAAGTATTAAAGATTTAATTTTCAAATCCAATTTACTTAACATTTTAAGTGGATTTTGAACTTGGAAATTAATCTAAAATATCTTTTAATTACGAGTATGATTTTTCAGGATTGATTTGGTTAATATTTGATAATAAATTCGTAATGGATATTTTATGATCTTGATTTTCAAAATTATGCCTTTTAGTAGCTCTTTGCCACATGTACCGACGACTAGCTGATGTGGCAGATTTCTTGCCATTTAGCTACTAATTCACCACGTGCGTTGAATCTAGGATCTTCTGTTTTGTCGCCTGTACATGTGACGACTGAGAGATTCTATCACCTATTTAACAGGCAACGAGATCTAATAAAGGATTTTTTACCATATTTTCGATTTTAATCTTAGCCATTAATCTCCCACTCGTCAATGACGAGATCCGGAGCCCATAAACTCTATAAATAGACTCCCTAGGTCTTCAACCCAAGGGGAGGCACATGTTAAATCTTAAGGAGCTAGTGAAAACTCTAGAGCTTGTGAGAGAGAGAGCTTGTAACACCCGTAAAATTCATTTTGTAATTATTTACATTATATGAATTTTAATTCCTAGACAGGTGATACAGTTCCGATGCCCGATGTGTAATTTTGTGCTTTTGGGCTTAGGCCTCGTGGGCCGACTTCTATTCGCGTGCCCCTATGCGTGTTGGCACTATGCATTGTGGCACTAGGCGTGTGGAGCCCAGGTGTAGGGTCCGTGTGGGGCCTGCGTTCATGGGCCGGTGGTTGAGGCTTGCAGTTGGCCTCGTGGTTGTGGTGGGTGGTTGGGTGCGTGCGGTGGCTGGCAAGGCTGGTTGTTGTGGGAGTGTTGGTGTGCGCGTGGCTGTCTGGTTGCATGCACACGACCACCTACTCCTTCTACGTGGCTTTTAAGCCCGGAGCCTCTGCCATGCACAACCCAAGTCTTCTCTCCTCCCCACGCATTCTCTCCGTCCGAAGCACACATCATTCATCTCCTTCCTCCACTCATTCTTTCTCTCTCCACTCACTTCCTTCCTCCCACGTCTCTCTCTTTTCTCTCTTCCTCTCTCGCTTCCCCCTTGTTTTCTCCTCCCCCACGACCTCCTCTCTATTCAATGTGTTCAAGGGCCGGCGATGGTGTGTGGCTGCTCGTGGTGGTGTGTGGAGCTCGAGTGGAGTGCTCCCGAGGTCGTGGTTGTGTCGTGGTCGCCAGAGTCGACCGAAGAATCGTCGAAGCGCATTCTCAAGTACTCACCTCCACTCCATGTAATAGAGAGCATGAAATTGGTAGAAAATGCTAGGATTGCATGAAATCTAGGTAAATTTACATTCCTAGAATTTATTGTGTTTTTATGACAATTTATGGTGAATTTATGGACATTTATGGTGGTGGTTGCGTTTTGGGTCATTTTGACCCTTCTACCTTTCCGATTTTCTATCTTGATGCATGGTGAATGGATTTTAGTTTTGTTTGTTGGGATTTAGAGTAGACTCGAGGGTCTACATCTTATGTTTTATGCATGATTTTTGGTGTTTATTTAGGGTTTTGGGCCGTTTTCTGGGATTGCAGAATTCGGCATACCGAAGTGAAAACGGCATACCGAATCAGTGAATTTCGGTATACCGATTTCGTCTGGTATACCGTTTTCTGTCAGTTTGGTCCTCTAGTCGATTCAGCGTGTTGAATCACCCCGGTCGACCGATCTAGTGGATTTCAGCATACCGGAGCCAGAATGGCATGCCGAATCAATGGATTCTGGCGTACCAAACCTGATTTCCAGCATGCCGAATCAGGGCCCAATTATGTTTATAAAATGTGCTTCCGAGGGCTTTCTGGATTGCTGTGTTTTGTCCCTATAAGATGGGATTGTGGACCGTCAGCGGTGGTCCCCTAGGACACCTGACGCGCCACTTTGCTGAGGTTTTGGAAGAATTTTCAAAGATATGAAAATGGTTTTGGATATGGATTTCAAAGAAATAGTTGGCTTGTTTTGGAAAAATGTTTTCCTAGTTTTCTATGTGCTGGCCGAGACAGTGTGGGACCGTGTCGTCGGGACTAGGGAACTTGACGACATTCTCAGGTGGTCGGGCGCAACTCCTTGGTTGAGGTCGGGGGCCGAGATACCTGAGATTGAGGGGCGTCGGGTCCTAGAGGTATGAGACTCCTTGAGTACCATCTCAAGGCTAGGATGTTGGTCCACGGGTTGAGGTATCTTGTGACATGATGGGGAGGTATGATACTCCTACTGTCGCTGTGAGCACTGAGGCTCGGGTGTCATCAAGTGTGGAGGTATGACACTCCCTCCTAAGCACCGTGTGTGGAGGACGCCATGAGAAGGCGTACCTTGTGGTGGCCAGTGCGGGTGGGACACGTGCCCATAGCTGGTAGCGTCCTGAGAGACAAGACAGCCTTCCCAGGGAGGGGTTGGCTTTGTGAGGGTTCTCCAGGTGGGAGAATCGCAGGACAGTTATCGCTCCTACACAGGGTGGATTCACCGTGGCAGTGTAGTACGCCATGGTCGCTCCTTGGTGGACTGCGTGTAGCCAGAGTTAGGTTGCCTGGCGCCGGGCTTCCCGACTCACTGTGTGTGGTTTTGGGCATTGAGGGCCTTTGCTTGTGACTTTGGGCTAGTAGAGCCCCATTTGTGGTTTTGGCCGTTGTGGACCTGGTTTATGAGATTTTGAAAAATATTTTGCCAAATGAAATTAAAAGGAAATTTTATTACAGTTTTGTTTTCTACAGTTTTCGTGGGGTGCGTACTGGGTGACTTTTGTCACTCATACGTTTTTCCTCGTGTTTTGGTTTATAGGTGCAGGCATGCAAACATTTAGCGCAGTGCATATAGTTTGGAGTCTCCTAGCCGCATACACAGGTTCCTGATAGTTAGATGTTTACTGTTTGGCTTTAAATTATTACGGAAAATGTGTGGAGTGACAGAGCTATAGCCCACTCTACCCAACCTCCATGTGAGAAGTCCAGATCCACTAGAGATCATCCCGTCCAAGTCAAAGTGCATCCCTGGAGATCTGTCCAATCAACCTCCACTTCCTTCATCCACTCCAAAGCGCACGAGGGTGAAAGGGAGTATTCTTTTCTCTTATTGCTTTTTTATCATATAATCCATTGCAAGGCATAAAAAAAAGCTCATGGCATATGCATGTGGGGACAACCCTGGGTTAGTATTTTATTTCATTTATTTATGTTATTTATTGTTCATTTCTGTTACTATTTACTGCACTTAGACTAATCTAGATCTGTTTTCTTGTTTATTTTGAAGGGAAGGATATTACACAAGCATGAGGAAGTCGCTGGACGACACTCTACCATCGATCCAGTGCACCGAGAACCCATATCACAACCACAACCCATCTCCCAAAGGTACCTTGTCAACCGACGAAAGTGATTCGGCAAGTGGTGGTCACAAGGATTGATAGAGTGGACACCTCAACAATTCTACAACCACCCCCCCCCCAACAAAATCCATCTACAGAAAATTAGCGATCACGGTGGGACTTGTTTGAGCCAACCCCCGTGCAATGTAAGTTATCTTACCTTCCTTTTTATTTTATTTTCTCCTTTTATTTGGACACTAGGTGCAGTTTTAGGTCTAGAAGTCATACGTTTGGGTTTTCACGAAAACCAAGCCTTTTATCTAGGATTTTCTTAGTAAATAGGTTCCTTGTAGTCTTATCTGCCTATATTTATTGCGCCATATCTCGCCGTTGCATGATAGGGCGATAAATATAGGCGTCACTCAAATAGGCAACTGAGACTGTAATCTGTTTTACCTGCAAGCCTTCGTTTTTTTTTACTATTTGTGTTGTCAATTTCCGGCTTGCAGTAGCGATATCAGTGAATAAAATCAAATAATATCCTGTCCACTTGTTTTTTTTTTTTTTTTAACAGATTCTAGGTTTTGTTTTCCGTCCACCAATAGGGTGGAAACTATTTGTTTTACAATAACATCAAAAGTTCCTTAAGAAAATTTCTTTCTAGTTAAGAACAATCAAATCGGGAGAACTGGGCCAGTGCAAGTTGCTCTCCCATGCCCTGTTTGGTTGCTATTGCTAGATTGATAACTTAAGGTGTTCTAAGGTGTTATTATTGACACCTCCTTTCTCCCTAAGTCAATAATAAATCTTGGTAGATACTTCATACTTTATTGTTTCGTGTTTATTTACTATTTTGTGGTTTGTTAGGAAATGACCCTAAGGACAAAATCTTGGGTTGTGGGCCCTTCTATAGAGAGACAAATCCACAGCCTAGGCCCTCTTTATAAGGCCTACTAGAGGTCCAAGAGTGGTACCCTACAAGTTAAGAAGTCCATTGAGTGTCACCCTAGAACACCAAAAGAAAAAAACTGTACCCCCCTTGCTATAGGAACCCAACAAGTCAAGTGAACACAAAATTAATTAATCCATTAATTATTATTTCAACAAGTAAAATTCATGTTCTAATCTGAAACTTGTTTGCATAAATAAATTTATTTGAGGGTTCTATCTGGGACAGATTTTGGTCACTGAAACAGATAGGCAGTTGAGCTGCCTATCTTATCAACGCCATTGTTCGTCACCTATGCCATCGGCAACGAGTCCTGACACTGCAAAAATAGGTGACGTCAGGCAGACAACGTCTGTTTACCTTGATTGCAAGTTGGTTTAGACTTTGCTTACATAACAAGTTACAAGGATCTTCAAATAGTGTCATAGGTTTGCATTTTCTTTATTAAACAACTTGTACACATTTTCTTTATTGCATTAAAGTTTGTATTCTTCATCTTTCCTAAATACTTGTAATAGGGTGTAGTTTATAGAGTCTGTAATCCCGCCGTTCCATTAAACTCGTAACATTCCCAAGAAGAAGGAGATCCACGAAATAGTTCAGGCCATGTCATCAGAAGCCCACTACTCCAACTACCACGGTACGTTAACCGCCTCAACATCCACGGGCCAAGCAAGCAACCCAATGGGCTAGTACAACCTCAACACCTCAAGCCCATACATAGTCCAATATGTTGAACAAAGCGGAGGAGGGATGAACTATTCTCAACAACATAGTGTAGACACCCAATATGCTTGCAAATGGACCAAACCCTAATAGGATTCTAAAAAACCCTAAAAAACCACATAAAACCCTAAAAACCCAAACAAAACCCTAGGAAAACCCTTGAAAAACCCTAGGAAAACCCTAAAAACCCTAAAATACAAAACAAAACCATAAAACCCTAGAGAAACACTAGAAAACTAAACAAAACCATAAAACCCTAAAAAACTAAACAAAACCATAAAACCCTAATCCAAACCTTAAACCCTAGGTTAAGACCTAAATTAAATTCAAACCCTAAACCATAAGTCAAACCCTAAACCATAAGTCAAACCCTAAATCATAAGTCAAACTCCAACAACCTTAACCACTTCCCATTTCACTCCAACCACCTTAACCACATCCCACCTCTTCCTAACCACCTTAACCACTTCCCACCTCTTCCTAACCACCTTAACCATTTCCCACTTCACTCCAACCACCTTAACCACTTCCCACCTCTTCTTAACCACCTTTCACTCTAACCATAACAATCAACCATACCTTTTGGAAGCCTATAAATAGCCCCATTTGCAAGTGAAGAGGGGATTTTTGGAAAATTGAGAAAAGAGCTTCCCAAAGCTTTTTCTCCCAATCAGAGCTACCAGAGTGATCCTGGAACATGGAGGAAGCTCATGGAGGAGAGAATTCAGAGTTTCCAGTCATCTCCAGCGAGCTTCGACGTTCAAGCTCACTGCCAGTCCAAGTATGCCCTCCACTGACTTCAATTCATGTTAAAAATGCTCTCCTAGGTCTCCCTCTATCTCCCTTGGTCGATTCCAACAGAGTCACAGGTCTCCTCTGATCGGAATCGGGCTTCTAGGCCTCGCCGGAGCAATTTTCTGGTGGCTTAGGTGGGGGAGCGAATCCATTGGTGGATTCGAGTCTCAGAGCTTTAGATCATCCTCCCCTGGTCTCCCTCAAGCTCTTTCGACCCTCTACGCGCCGTTTCGCTGCCTCCCTGAGTCTCCACTAGAAGCTCGCTGGAATCACGACGTCTCGCCATCGCCAGGGAAGAAGACTGTTCACAGTGACTGAATGCACGCCTCCAACTCCGCCGTGCCCCCACAGAGCATTCAAAAACATTCCACGGCAAGCCCCCAACACCCTGGAGCCTTCAGAGTCGAGCCTCGTGCCCTGAATCACTCCCACAACCATGCTCACCAAAGAAGACGATAGCAATGGCAGGCAGAACCCAACATCACGCGATATTCCTCCATTTTGGTCCCTAATGGAGGGGAAATGATCCTCACCGCACCGCCAAGCTACCTAGAGCCCTGGATCACCGCGTCGTAGCCTCTAGAGCCTCTTTCTTCTCCGGCGCCGTCGCAAGGGATGCATCGACGACGAGGGAGACGAGCAACCTCTTCCAACTGTCGAAGCCGTGATCTAGACTGCTGCATCGTCGAAGCCTGATCGGAGATCAGGAGGCACAAAGAGCAAGAGGAGAAGAGGTCCGGAGCATCCCCAGCGGTCGTCGCCGACGGAGTTCCATCGTCGGCGGCCGTCGATGCCTTTTCTTTTAAAAAAAATAAAAAATAATTTCTGAACTTTTTTTTTCTTACGTTTAGGTCCTTTTTTCTTACAATTAGGTCCGTACAAGTTTTTAAATCGTTTGAATAAAGTTTGAATTGAAAATATTGCAATGTGCCCCCTGAGCTTTCTTAATAATGTTTTCCAAGCTTAAAAGTTTGACAAAAACCCCCAAAATTTATTTTCATACATTAAAGTTCGACATTTTTGCATTTAAAACCCTAAATTTCATGAAAATAATTCTGAATGCATATTTCTCTAATTAAATTGCATTTAAACCCCTAAGTTTCATGAAAATAATTCTGAATGCATATTTCTCTGATTAAATTGCATTTAAAACCCTAAGTTTCATGAAAATGATTTTGAATGCATTTTCTCTGGTTAAATTGCATTTAAACCCCTAAGTTTCATGAAAATAATTCTGAATGCAAATTTCTCTATTAAAATTGCAAATTAAACCCTGAGAATTCAAATATTTGCATAGATGTGACCTAAATTGCATTTTAACCCCTGAATATCACAGATTTCACACAGAATGCATGTTTTCTAGGGTAAAATTACAGAATTGTCCCTGGAACTTTCTGCTTTCAAACACGGACTCTTTTTCTTGCATATTTTACCTGAATTTCCACAAAAATGCATTAAATACATGTTTTGATGGAAAAATTGCATTTTGACCCCTACGAATCTTCAATTTGACTAAAAATGCACAGTTTGCACATTTGACCCTTGATTTCTTCAAAATTACATGAAACGTGTTTTTCTATGTATTTTTGATGATTTAGCTTCAGAATTTCAGTTTTCATTCAGAGTTTGGGTTTTTTGCACAAAAGCCCCTGGAATTCACTTTTTTTACACTCTTGCATGCATTTTGCACATTTTGTTGCACTTTTTCATGCATATTTTCTCGTATTTTCTTCCTTGCATCGTGCATGCATTTCTAACTCATTTCAAGCTTGGTTTTTCCATCGTTTCCCGGATTTCTTCTGATTTTCGCCTTTTTGATTTGATTTGGCTTTCTATCGCCCGAGGGTAGACATTAACACGCTTAACAATGCCGACATTGTCTCGAATGAGGATTATTTTCTCCAATTTGATTTTCTCGGATTTCTTCGAATTTCTACTGATTTATGTGACGCTTTCCGAGAGTTTTCTCGATTTTCCACATCGCCCACGATACAGTAAAGTAGCATTCTCAATGCCTACATTTGTCCCTCAGATTAACTTTTTCCCTTTTATTCATTTCTTCTCTTTGATTTGGCATGTTTTCTAGTCATCTTCAGCATATGCATTCAGAATAGGCAAGCACACATCCAATAGACCATTTAGCAAGTAGGAAACCTAGAAAGACTGAGTTCTTCGGGCGCATGGGGGTGCCTAACCCCTTTCCCATGCGTAACAAGAATCCTTACCCTTTCTCTTACCCGCATTGATTTGTGCACTTCATCCATAAGGCACGGAGCATACATGTTTACTTTATCTTGTTTTCCTCTTGGTTTTCTTTTGTGTTTGGTTTTCCTCGTCTTTCCATTAAAAGACTAGGTGGCGAATCCTTTCCCTATCCTTTCTTATTTTTCCTTGGTGTTTCTGAGTCTAGTCTTCTTCTTCGGATTCACAACCTTCACCGTGACCCTATCGGGACTCCTCGTGTGCTTCCACGCACCCGTAAGGAGAGTCATGCAGGGTTCCACCGGCATGGTCACTAACTGTCTCTCGGTTGGCACGTTCGCTTTTCGGATTTCTGAACCATCACTGCCCGCTACTCGGATGATGTGTTCGGTTGTCCTCCCCTTGGACCGTCACCGACTGCCTCTCGGTTGGCGAGTTCACTTTTCGGATTTCTGAACCACCACTGACAGCTTCTCGGAAGACGTGCTCGATTGTCCTCCCTCTAGACCACCATCCACTGCCTCTCGGTTGGCGTGTTCGCTTTTCGGATTTCTGAACCATAATCACCTACTTCTCGAATGATGTGTTTGGTTGTCCTCACTTTGGACCGTCACCGACTGCCTCTCGGTTGGCGTGTTCGCTTTTCAGATTTTCGAACCATCACCGCCTGCTTCTCGGATGATGTGTTCAGTTCTCCTCCCACTGGACCGTCACCAACTGCCTCTCGGTTGGAGTGTTCGCTTTTCGGATTTCTGAATCATCACCGATTGCTTCTCCGAGGATGCGTTCGGTTTTCCTCCCTCTGAACCAACACCGACAGCATCTCGGTGGGCGTGTTCGCTTTTCGGACTTCCTAACCATCACCGACTGCTTCTCGGATGATGTGTTCAGCTGTCCTCCTATGGACCATCACTGACTACCTCTCGGTTGGTGTCTTCGTTTTTCGGATTTTCGAACCATCACCGCCTGCTTCTCGGATGATGTGTTCGGTTGTCCTCCCTCTGGATCGTCACCGACTGCCTCTCGATTGGCGTGTTCGCTTTAGATTTCCGAACTATCACCGACTGCTTCTCGGATGACGTGTTTCGTTTTCCTCCCTCTGGACCACCTCCGACAGCCTCTCGGTTGGCATGTTCGCTTTTCAGATTTCCGAACTATCACAGCTTGCATCTCGAACGATGTGTTCGGTTGTCCTCCCTCGGGACATTCACCGACTGCCTCTCGGTTGGCGTGTTTGCTTGTCGGATTTCCGAACCATCACCACGAGCATCTCGGAAGATGGGTTCAGCTGTCCTCCCTCTGAACTGTCACCGATACCTCTCGATTGGCGTGTTTGCTTTTTGAACTTTCGAACCATCACCGATTGCTTCTTGGATGATGTGTTCGATTGTCCTCCCTCTAGAGCATCACCGACTGCCTCTCGGTTGGCGTGTTTACTTTTCAGAATTCTGAACCATCACCGACTACTTCTCGGATGATGGGTTCAGCTGTCCTCCCTCTAGACTGCCATTGACAACCACTCAGTTGGCGTGTTTGATTTTCGGATTTCCGAACCATCACTGCCTGCTTCACGGATGATGTGTTCGGTTGTCCTCCCTCTAGACCGTCACAGACTGCCTCTCGATTGGCGTGTTTGCTTTTCGAATTTTCGAACCATCACCGCCCTTCTTTTCGGATGATGTGTTCAGTTGTCCTCCCTCTGGACTGTCACCGACTACCTCTCGTTTGGCGTGTTTGCTTTTCGGATTTCTAAACCATCACCGCCTTGCTTTTCGGATGATGTGTTCGGTTGTCCTCCCTTGGGAACGTCACCGACTACCTCTCTGTTGGCGTGTTTGCTTTTCGGATTTCCAATTCATCACTGACTGCTTCTCGAATGATGTGTTAGATTGTTCTCCCTATAAACTGTCACTGACTGCCTCTCGGTTGGCATGTTCGCTTTTCGGATTACCGAATCATCACTGACTGCTTCTCGGATGTTGTGTTCGGTTGTCCTCCCTCTGGACCATCACCGAATGCCTCTCAGTTGGCGTGTTCGCTTTTCGGATTTTCGAACCATCACCGCCTACTTCTCAGTTGATGTGTTCGGTTGTCCTCCCTCTGGACTGTCACAGACCACCTCTCGATTAGCGTGTTCGCTTTTCGGATTTTGGATTCATCATTGACTGCCTCTCAGATGATATGTCAGATTGTCCTCCCTCTAAACCGTCACCGACTACCTCTCAGTTGGCGTGTTCACTTTTTGGATTACCGAACCATCACCGACTATTTCTCGGATGATGTGTTCGGTTGTCCTCCCTCTAGACCGTCATCGACTACCTCTCGGTTGGCCTGTTCACTTTTCGGATTTCCGAACCATCACCGCCACTCGGATGATGTATCCGGTTGACCTCCCTCTGGACCATCACCGACTACCGTTTGCTTAGTGTGTTCGCTTTTCGGATATCCGAACCATCACCGCATGTTGCTTGGATGATGTGTTCAGCTGTCCTCCCTCTAAACCATCACCGACAGCCTCTCAATTGGAGTGTTCACTTTTCGAACTTTCGAACCATCACCGACTGCTTCTTGGATAATGTGTTTGGTTGTCCTTTCTCTAGGCCGTCATCGACTGCCTCTCGGTTGGCGTCTTTGCTTTTCGGTTTTCTGAACCATCATCGACTGCTTCTCGGATGACGTGTTCGGTTGTCCTCCCTCTGGACCACCATTGACTGCCTCTTAGTTGGTGTGTTCCCTTTTTGGATTTCTGAACCATCACTGCCTGCTTCTCGGATGATGTGTTCGGTTGTCCTCCTTTGGACCGTCACCGACTGTCGCTCGATTGGCATGTTCGCTTTTCGAATTTCGGAACCATCACCTCCTACTTCTCGGATGATGTGTTCAGTTGTCCTCCCTCTGGACTATCACCGACTACCTCTCGGTTGGTGTGTTCTATTTTCGGATTTTTGATTCATCACCGACTGCTTCTCGAATGATGTGTTAGATTGTCCTCCCTCTAAACCGTCACCGACTGCTTCTCGGATGATGTGCTACATTGTCCTCCCACTAAATCATCACTGATAGTCTCTTGAATGATGCATTCGTTTGTCCTCCCTCTGAACCATCACCGACAGCCTCTCGGTGGGCGTGTTTGCTTTTCGGACTTCCTAACCATCACCGACTGCTTCTTCGATGAGGTGTTCAGTTGTCCTCCCTCTAGACCATCACCAACTGCCTCTCGGTTGGCGTGTTCGCTTTTCAGATGTTTGAACCATCACCGCCTACTTCTCGGATGATTTTTTCAGTTGTCCTCCCTCTAGACCATCACCGACTGCCTCTTGGTTGGCGTGTTTGCTTTTTAGATTTCTGTACCATCAACGCTTGCTTCTTGGATGATGTGTTTGGTTGTCCTCCCTCTGGACCGTCACCGACTACCGCTCGGTTGGTGTGCTCGCTTTTCGGATTTCTGAATCATAACTAACTGCTTCTCAGATGATGTGTTCGATTTTCCTCCCTCTAAACCTTCACCGACTATTTCTTGGTAGGCGTGTTCACTTTTCGGGTTACCGAACCATCACCGACTGCTTCTCGGATGATGTGTTCAGTTTTCCTCCCTCTGGACCGTCACCGACCACCCCTCAATTGGCATCTTTGCTTTTCGGATTTCCGAACCATCACTGCCTGCTTCTCAGATGATGTGTTCGGTTGTCCTCCCTTTCGACTGTCATCGACAGCCTCTCGATTGACGTGTTCGCTTTTCGGATTTTCGAATCATCACAACCCACTTCTCAGATGATGTGTTCGATTGTCCTCCCTCTGAACCGTCACTGACTTCCTCTCTGTTGGTGTGTTCGCTTTTCGGATTTCTGAACCATCACCAACTACTTCTCGGATGATGTGTTTGGTTGTCCTCCCTTTGGACCGTCACCGACTGCATCTCGGTTGGCGTGTTCGCTTTTCGGATTTCTGAACCATCACCGACTGCTTCTCAGATGACGTATTCGGTTGTCCTCCCTCTGGACCACCACTGACTGCCTCTCGGTTGATGTGTTTACTTTTTGGATTTTCGAACCATCACTGCCTGCTTCTCGGTTGATGTGTTCGGTTGTCCGCCCTCTGGACAGTCACCGACTACCTCTTGGTTGATGTGTTCGCTTTTCAGATTTCCGAACCATCACCGCCTGCTTCTCAAACGATGTGTTTGTTTATCCTCCATCCGAACCGCCACCGACTGCCTCTCGGTTGGCGTGTTCGCTTCCTGGATTTCTGAACCATCACAGACTGCTTCTTGGATGATGTGTTAGGTTGTCCTCCCTCTGGACCGTCACCGACTGCCTCTCGGTTGGCGTGTTCGCTTTTTGGATTTCTGAACTATCACCGACTGCTTCTCGAATGACGTATTCTGTAGTCCACCCTTTGGACCACCACTAACAGCCTCTCGGTTGGCGTATTTGCTTTTCAGATTTCCGAATATCACTGCCTACTTCTCGATTGATGTGTTCGGTTGTCCACCCTCTGAACTATCACCGACAACCTCTCGGTTGGTGTGTTCGCTTTTCAGATTTCCTAACCATCACCGCCTGCTTCTCGGATGATGTGTTTGGTAGTCCCCCCTCTGGACCATCACTGACTGCTTCTCGGTTGACGTGTTTGCTTTTCGTACTTTCGAATCATCACAGACTGCTTCTTGGATGATGTGTTCGATTGTCCTCCCTCTAGACCGTCACCAACCACCTCTCGGTTGGCGTGTTCGCTTTTCGGATTTTCGAACCATCACCGCCTACTGCTCGGATGTTGTGTTCAATTGTCCACCCTCGAACCGTCACCGACTGCCTCTCGGTTGGCCGATTCGCTTTCCGGATTTCTGAACCATCACCGACTGCTTCTCTGATGATGTGTTCAGTTGTCCTCCCACTAGATCATCACCGACTGCTTCTAGGTTGGCGTGTTCGCTTTTCGGATTTTTGAACCATCACCGACTGCTTCTTGGATGATGTGTTCAGTTGTCCTCCCTCTGGACCGTCACCGACTGCCTTTCGATTGGCGTGTTCGCCTTTCAGATTTCTGAACCATCACCGACTGCTTCTTGGATGACGTTTTTGGTTGTCCTCCCTCTGGACCGCCACTGACTGCCTCCCAATTGGCGTGTTTGCTTTTCGGATTTCAGAACCATCACTGCCTACTTTTCAGATGATGTCTTGGGTTGTCCTCCCTTTGGACTGTCACCGACTGCCTCTCGGTTGGCGTGTTCGCTTTTCAGATTTCCAAACCATCACCGCCTGCTTCTTGGATGATGTGTTCGGTTGTCCTCCCTCTGGACTGTCACCGACTACCTCTCAGTTAGCTTGTTCTCTTTTCGGATTTCCGAATCATCACTGACTGCTTTTCCGATGATGTGCTCAATTGCCCTCCCTCTTGACCGTCACCGACAACCTCTCGGTTGGCGTGTTCGCTTTTCGGATTTCCTAACCGTCACCGCCTACTGCTCAAATGATGTGTTCAGCTGTCCTCCCTTTAAACCATCATCGACAGCCTCTCGATTGATGTGTTCACTTTTCAGACGTCCGAACCGTCACCAACTGCTTCTCGGATGATGTGTTCGGTGGACCTCCCACTGGACCGTCACCGACTACCTCTCGGTTGGCGTGTTCACTTTTCGGATTTTCTAACCCTCACCGCCTACTTCTCGGATCATGTGTTCCATTGTCCTCCCATTGAACTGTTACCAACAGCCTCTTGGTTGGAGTGTTCGCTTTACGAATTTCCGAATCATCACCGACTGCCTCTTCAATGATGCATTCTTTTGTCCTCCCTTTGAACCATCACCAACAGCCTCTCGGTGGGCGTGTTTGCTTTTCGGACTTCCTAACCATCACCGACTGCTTCTTTGATGAGGTGTTCAGTTGACCTCCCTCTAGACCGTCACCGACAGCCTCTTAGTTGGCGTGTTCGCTTTTCAGATGTCCGAACCATCACCGCCTGCTTCTCGGATGATTTGTTCGGTTGTCCTCCCTCTAGATCGTCACTGACTGCCTCTCGGTTGGCATGTTTGCATTTCGAATTTCCGAACCATCATCGCTTGCTTCTCGGATGATGTGTTTGGCTATTCTCACTCTGAACCATCACCGACAGCCTCTCGATTGGCGTGTTCGCATTTCGAACTTTTGAACCATCACCGACTGCTTCTTGGATGATGTGTTCGGTTGTCCGCCCTCTGGATCGTCACTGACTGCCTCTCGATTGGCGTGTTCGATTTTTGGATTTCTAAACAATCACCGACTGCTTCTCGGATGACATGTTCGGTTGTCCTCCCTCTGGACCGTGACTGACGGCCTCTCACTTGGCATGTTCGCTTTTTGGATTTCCAAACTATCTCCGCTAGCATCTCGGACGATGTGTTCAGTTGTCCTCCCTCTTGACCGTCATCGACTGCCTCTCGGTTGGTGTGTTTGCTTTTCGGATTTCCGAACCAACACCTCCTACTCCTGGGATGATGTGTTTGACTGTCCTCCCTCTGAACCATCACCGACAGCCTCTCGATTGGCGAGTTCGCTTTTCGGAATTCTGAACCATCACCGACTACTTCTCAGATGAAGTGTTCGGTTGTCCAACCTCTGGACCGTCACCGACTGCCGCTCGGTTGTCGTGTTCGCTTTTTGGATTTCTGAATCATCACTGACTTCTTCTCGGATGATGTGTTCGATAGTCCTCCCTCTAAACCGTCACCGGCTGCCTCTCGGTTGATATGTTCGGTTGTCCTCCCTCTGGACCGTCACTGACTACCTCTCGGTTGGCGTGTTCACTTTTAAGATTTTCGAACCATCACCGCCTACTTCTCAAATGATGTGTTCGGTTGTCCTCCCTTTGGACCGTCACCGACTACCTCTTGGTTGGCTTGTTCGCTTTTCGGATTTCTGATTCATCACTGATTGCTTCTCGGATGATGTGTTCAATTGACCTCCCTCTCAACCATCATCGATTGCCTCTCTATTGGCGTGTTCGCTTTTCGGATTTCTGAACCATCACCGACTGCTTCTTGGATGATGTGTTTGATTGTCCTCCCCTTGGACCGTCACCGACTACCTCTCGGTTGGCGTGTTCGCTTTTTGGATATCCAAACCATCACCGCTTGCTTCTCTGATGATGAGTTCGATTGACCTCCCCTTGGACCGTCACCGACTTCCTCTCGGTTGGCGTGTTTGCCTTTTTAATTTCCGAATCATCAATGATTGCTTCTCGGATACATGTTCGATTGTCCTTCCTCTATACCATCACCGACTGCCACTCGGTTGGCATGTTCGCTTTTCAGATTACCGAACCATCACCGACTACTTCTCGAATGATGTGTTCGATGGTCGTCCCTCGGGACCATCACCGACTGCCTCTCGGTTGGAGTGTTCGCTTTTCAGATTTCTGAACCATCACCGCCTGCTTCTCGAACGATGTGTTTCTTTATCCTCCATCTAAACCGTCACCGACTGCCTCTCGGTTGGCGTGTTCGCTTTCTGGATTTCTGAGCCGTCACCGACTACTTCTCGGACGATGTGTTTGGTTGTCCTCCCACTAGACCGTCACCGACTGCCTCTAGGTTGGCGTCTCTGCTTTTTGGATTTCCGAACCATCACCGACTACTTCTCGGATGATGTGTTAGGTTGTCCTCCCTATGGACCGTCACCGACTGCCTCTCGGTTGGTGTGCTCGCTTTTCAGATTTCCAAACCCTCACCGAATGATTCTCGGATGACGTTTTCGGTTGTCCTCCCACTGGACCTCCACTGACTACCTCTCGATTGGCGTGTTCGCTTTTTGGATTTTCGAACCATAACTGTCTGCTTCTCGATAGATGTGTTCGGTTGTCTACCCTCTGGATAGTCACCGACTGCCTCTCGGTTGACGTGTTCGCTTTTCAGATTTCCGAACCATCACCGCCTACTTCTCAGATGATTTGTCTGTTTATCCTCCATCCGAACAGTCACCGACTGCCTCTCGGTTGGCATGTTCGCTTTCTGGATTTCCGAACCATCACCGACTGCTTCTCGGATGATGTGTTCGGTTGTCCACCCACTAGAGCGTCACCGACAACCTCTAGGTTGGCGTGTTAGCTTTTTGGATTTCCGAACCATCACCGCCTGCTTCTCGGACGATGTGTTTGTTTATCCTCCATCTGAATCGTCACCGACTGCCTCTCAGTTGGCGTGTTTGCTTTCCGGATTTCCGAACCGTCACCGACTGCTTCTCGGATGATGTGTTCGGTTGTCCTCCCACTAGACCGTCACCGACTGCCTCTTGGTTAGCGTGTCTGCTTTTTGGATTTCGGAACCATCACCGACTACTTCTCGGATGATGTGTTAGGTTGTCCTCCCTATGGACCGTCACCGACTGCCTCTCGGTTGGCATGTTCGCTTTTCGGATTTCCGAACCATCACCGAATGATTCTCGGATGACGTTTTCGGTTGTCCTCTCTCTGGACCGCCACTGACAGCCTCTCGGTTGGTGTGTTCGCTTTTCGGATTTCTGAAACATCACTGCCTGCTTCTCAGATGATGTCTTCGATTGTCCTCCCTCTAAACCGTCACTGACTTCCTCTCGGTTGGTGTGTTCGCTTTTCAAATTTCTGAACCATCACCGACTGCTTCTCAGATGAAGTGTTCGGTTGTCCTCCCTTTGAACCGTCACTGAATGCCTCACAGTTGGCGTGCTCTATTTTCAGATTTTTAAACCATCACCGCCTGCTTCTCGGATGATGTGTTTGTTTATCCTCCATCTGAACCGTCACCGACTGCCTCACGGTTGGTTGGTTCGCTTTCCAGATTTCCGAACCATCACCGACTGCTTCTCGGATGATGTGTTCGGTTGTCCTCCCACTAGATCGTCACCGACTGTCTCTAGGTTGGCGTGTTCACTTTTCGGATTTCCGAACCATCACCGACTGCTTCTCGGAATATGTGTTCAGTTGTCCTCCCTCTGGACCGTCACCGACTGCCTCTCGGTTGGCGTGTTCGCTTTTCAGATTTCCAAACCATCACCGAATGCTTCTCAGATGATGTTTTCGATTGTCCTCCCTCTGGACCGCCACAGACTGCCTCTCGGTTGGCATGTTCGCTTTTTGGATTTTCGAGCCATCACTGCCTGCTTCTCAAATGATGTGTTCGGTTGTCCTCCCTCTGGACTATCACCAACTGCCTCTCGGTTGGCGTGTTCGCTTCTCAGATTTCTGAACCATCACCGCCTACTTCTTGGATGATGTGTTCGGTTGTCCTCTCTCTGGACCGTCACCGACTACCTCTTAGTTAGCGTGTTCTCTTTTCGGATATCCGAATCATCACTGACTGCTTTTCCGATGTTGTGTTCGATTGTCCTCCCTCTAAAACGTCACCGACTGCCTCTCGATTGGCGTGTTCGTTATTCGGATTACCGAACCATCACCGACAGCTTCTCGGATGATGTGTTCGGTAGTGCTCCCTCTGGACCATCACCGACTTCCTCTCGGTTGGCGTGTTTGCTTTTTGGATTACCGAACCATCACCGACTGCTTGTCGATTGACGTGTTCGGTTGTCCTCCCTCTGGACCGTCACGGACTGCCCCTCGGATGATGTGTTCGGTTGTCCTCCCTCTAGATCATCACCGACGGCCTCTCGGTTGGCATGTTTGCATTTCGGATTTCCGAACCATCACCGCCTGCTTCTCGGATGATGTGTTAGGCTGTCCTCCCACTGAACCATCACCGATAGCCTCTCGATTGGCATGTTCGCTTTCCGGACTTCTGAACCATCACCGACTGCTTCTCGGATGATGTGTTCGGTTATCCGCCCTCTAGATCGTCGTTGACTGTCTCTCGGTTGGCATGTTCGCTTTTCGGATTTTTGAAAAATCACCGACTGCTTCTCGTATGACGTTTTCAGTTGTCCGCCCTCTGCACCACCACTAACGGCCTCTCGGTTGGCATGTTCACTTTTCGGATTTCCAAAACTATCACTACTGGCATCTCGGACGATGTGTTCGGTTGTCCTCCCTCTTGACCGTCACTAACTCCCTCTCAGTTGGCGTGTTTGCTTTTCGGATTTCGGAACCATCACCAACTGCCTCTCGGATGATGTGTTTGGTTGTCCTCCCACTGAACCATCACCGACAGCCTCTCGATTGGCATGTTCGCTTTTCGGACTTCTGAACCATCACCGTCTGCTTTTCGGATGATGTGTTCGGTTGTCCACCCTATGGACCGTCACCGACTGCCTCTCGGTTGGCGTGTTCGCTTTTCGGATTTCCGAACCATCATCGACTGCTTCTCGAATGACATGTTTTGTAGTCCTCGCTCTGGACTGCCACTGACTGCCACTCGGTTGGCGTGTTCGCTTTTCGGAATTCTGAATCATTACTGACCGCTTCTCGGATGATGTGTTCGATTGTCCTCCCCTTAAACCACCACCGGCTGCCTCTCGATTGATGTGTTCGGTTGTCCTCCCTCTGGACCGTCACCGACTACCTCTCGGTTGGCGTGTTCGCTTTTCGGATTTCTGAACCATCACTGTCAGCTTTCGGATTTCCGATTCATCACTGACTGCTTCTCGGATGATGAGTTCGATTAACCGCCCTCTAAACCGTCATCGATTGCCACTATATTTGCGTGTTCGCTTTTCGGATTTTCGAACCATCACCGACTACTTCTTGGATGATCTGTTCATTTGTCCTCTCTCTGGACCGTCACCGACGGCCACTCGGTTGGCGTGTTCGCTTTTCGGATTTCTGAACCATCACCGCCTACTTCTCGGATGATGAGTTCGGTTGACCTCCCTCTGAACCGTCATCAACTTCCTCTCGGTTGGCGTGTTCGCTTTTTAGATTTTCGAATCATCATAGATTGCTTCTCGGATGATGTGTTCGATTGTCCTCCCTCTATACCATCGTCGACTTCCTCTCGGTAGGCGTGTCCTCTTTTCGGATTACCGAACCATCACCGACTACTTCTCGGATGATGAGTTCGGTTGTCCTCCCTTGGGACTGTCACCAACTGCCTCTCGGTTGGAGTGTTTGCTTTTCGGATTTCCGAACCATCACCGCCTACTTCTCAGATGGTGTGTTCAGTTGACCTCCCTCTGGACTATCACCGACTGCCACTCGGTTGGCGTGTTCACTTCTCAGATTTCGAACCATCACCCCCCACTTCTCGGAAGATTTGCTCGGTTGTCCTCCCTCTGGACTGTCACCGATTACCTCTCGGTTGGCCTGTTCGCTTTTTTGATTTTCGAATCAGCACTGACTGCTTCCCGGATGATGTGTTCGATAGTCCTCCCTCTAAACCATCACCGGCTGCCTCTCGGTTGACGTGTTTGGTTGTCCTCCCTCGTGACCGTCACCGACTGCCTCTCGGTTTGAGTGTTCGCTTTTCGGGTTTCCGAACCATCACCGCCTACTTCTCGGATGATGTGTTCGGTTGACCTCCCTCAGGACCGTCATCGACTGCTTCTCGGTTGGTGTGTTTGCTTTTTCGATTTCCAAACCATCACAACCAGCTTCTCGAATGATGTGTTCGGTTTTCCTCCCTATGGATTGTCACCAACTGCCTCTCGGCTGGCATGTTCGCTTTTCAGATTTTCGAACCATCACCACCTACTTCTCAGTTGATGTGTTTTGTTGTCCTCCTTCTGGACCGTCAACGACAACCTCTTGATAGGCGTGTTCGCTTTTCGGATTTCCGAATCACCACTGACTGCTTCTCAAATGATGTGTTCGATTGTCCTCCCTCTAAACCGTCACCGGCTGCCTTTCGGTTGGTGTGATCGCTTTTCGGATTACCAAACCATCACCGATTGCTTCTCGGACGATTTGTTCGGTTGTCCTCCCACTAGACCGACACTGACCACCTCTCGGTTGGCGTGTTCGCTTTTCGGATTTTTCAACCATCACCACCTGCTTCTCGAATGAGGTGTTCAGCTCTCCTCCGACTGGACCGTCACTGACTGCCTCTCGGTTGGCATGTTCGCTTTTCGGATTACCGAACCATCACCGACTGCTTCTCGGATGATGTGTTTGGTTGTCCTCCCTCTAGACCGACACCGACCACCTCTCGGTTGACGTGTTCGCTTTTCCGATTTTCAAACCATCACCGCCTGCTTCTCTGATAATGTGTTCGGTTGTCCACCCTCTGGACCGTCACCGACTGCCTCTCGATTGGCGTGTTTGCTTTTCGGATTTTCGAACCATCACCGACTGCTTCTCGGATGACGTGTTCTGTTGTCCTCCCTCTGGACCGCCACTAACTACCTCTCGGTTGGCGTGTTCGCTTTTCGAATTTTCGAATCATCACTGACTACTTCTCGGATGATGTGTTCGATTGTCCTCCCTCTAAACCGTCACCGGCTGCCTCTCGGTAGATGTGTTCGGTTGTCCTCCCTCTAGACCGTCACCGACTACCTCTCGATTGGCGTGTTCACTTTTCAGATTTCCGAACCATCACCGTTTGCTTCTCGAATGATGAGTTCGATTGACCTCCCTCTGAACCGTCATCGACTTCCTCTCGGTTGGCGTGTTGCTTTTCAGATTTCCGAATCATCACAGATTGCTTCTCTGATGATGTGTTTGATTGTCCTCCCTCTATGCCGTCACCGACTGCCTCTCGGTAGGCATGTCCGCTTTTCAGATTACCGAACCATCACCGACTCGTTCTTGGATGATGAGTTCGGTTGTCCTCCCTTGGGACCGTCACCGACTACCACTAGGTTGGAGTGCTCGCTTTTTGAATTTCCGAACCATCACCGACTGCTTCTCGGATGACGTGTTCTATTGTCCTCCCTCTGGACCGCCACTAACTACCTCTCGGTTGGCGTGTTCGCTTTTCGAATTTTTGAATCATCACTGACTGCTTCTCGGATGATGTGTTCGATTGTCCTCCCTCTAAACCGTCATCGCTGCCTCTCGGTTGATGTGTTTGGTTGTCCACCCTCTAGACCGTCACCGACTACCTCTCGGTTGGCGTGTTCGCTTTTCGGATTTCCGAACCATCAGCGTTTGCTTCTCGGATGATGAGTTCGGTTGACCTCCCTCTGAACCGTCATCGACTTCCTCTCGGTTGGCGTGTTGCTTTTCGAATTTCTGAATCATCATAGATTGCTTCTCGGATGATGTGTTCGATTGTCCTCCCTCTATACCATCGTCGACTTCCTCTCGGTAGGCGTGTCCGCTTTTCGGATTACCGAACCATCACCGACTACTTCTTGGATGATGAGTTCAGTTGTCCTCCCTTGGGACCGTCACCGACTGCCTCTCGGTTGGAGTGTTTGCTTTTCGGATTTCCGAACCATCACCGCCTACTTCTCAGATGATGTGTTCAGTTGAACTCCCTCTGGACTGTCACCGACTGCCACTCGATTGGCGTGTTCACTTCTCAGATTTCGAACCATCACCCTCCACTTCTCGGAAGATGTGGTCGGTTGTCCTCCCTCTTGACCATCACCGACTACCTCTCGGTTGGCCTATTCGCTTTTCTGGTTTTCAAATCAGCACTGACTGCTTCCCGGATGATGTGTTCGATAGTCCTCCCTCTAAACCGTCACCGGCTGCCTCTCGGTTGACGTGTTCGGTTGTCCTCCCTCGTGACCGTCACCGACTGCCTCTCGGTTTGAGTGTTCGCTTTTCGGGTTTCTGAACCATCACCGCCTGCTTCTCGGATGATGTGTTCGGTTGACCTCCCTCAGGACCGTCATCGACTGCTTCTTGGTTGGTGTGTTTGCTTTTCCGATTTCCAAACCATCACAACCAGCTTCTCGAATGATGTGTTCGGTTTTCCTCCCTATGGACTGTCACCAACTGCCTCTCTGCTGGCATGTTCGCTTTTCAGATTTTTGAACCATCACCACCTACTTCTCGGTTGTTGTGTTCGGTTGTCCTCCGTCTGGACCGTCACCGACAACCTCTCGATAGGCGTGTTCACTTTTCAGATTTCCGAATCACCACTGATTGCTTCTCAAATGATGTGTTCGATTGTCCTCCCTCTAAACCGTCACCGGCTGCCTCATGGTTGGCGTGTTCACTCTTTGGATTACCGAACCATCACTGACTGCTTCTCGGATGATGTGTTCGGTTGTCCTCCCTCTAGACCGACACCGACCACCTCTCGGTTGGCGTGTTCGCTTTTCGGATTTTCGAACCATCACCGCCTGCTTCTCAGATGATGTGTTCGGCTATCCTCCAACTGGACCACCTCCGACTGCCTCTCGGTTGGCATGTTCGCTTTTCGGATTACCGAACCATCATCGACTGCTTCTCGGATGATGTGTTCAGTTGTCCTCCCTCTAGACCGACACCGACCACCTCTCGGTTGGCGTGTTCGCTTTTCAGATTTTCAAACCATCACTGCCTGCTTCTCGAATGATGTGTTCGATTGTCCTCCCTCTAGACCGACACCGACCACCTCTCGGATGGCATGTTCGCTTTTCAATTTTTCAAACCACCACCGCCTGCTTCACGGACGATGTGTTCGGCTATCCTCCAACTCGACCGTCACCGACAGCCTCTCGGTTGCTGTGTTCGCTTTTCGGATTTCTGAACCATCAACGACTGCATCTCGGATGATGTGTTCAATTGCCCTCCCTCTGTACCGTCACCGACAGCCTCTCGGTTAGCGTGTTTGCTTTTCAAATTTCGGAACCATCACCGCCTGCTTCTCGGATGATGTGTTCGGCTGTCCTCCCTCTAAACCATCACCGATAGCCTCTCGATTGGCGAGTTCGCTTTTCGGACTTCTAAACCATCACCGACTGCTTCTCGGATGATGCGTTCGGTTGTCCACCTTGTGGACCGTCACCGACTGCCTCTCGCTTGGCGTGTTCGCTTTTCAGATTTCCGAACCATCACCGCCTGCTTTTTCGGTTGATGTGTTCAGTTGTCCTCCCTTTGGACCATCACCGACTACCTCTCGGTTGGCGTGTTCGATTTTGGATTTCTGAATCATCACTGACTGCTTCTCGGATGATGTGTTCGATTGTCCTCCCTCTAAACCATCACCGACTACCTCTCAGTTGGCATGTTCGCTTTTCGGATTACCGAACCATCACCAACTACTTCTCGGATGATTTGTTCTGTTGTCCTCCCTCTGGACTGTCACCGATCAGCTTTCGGTTGGCATGTTCGCTTTTCGGATTTCCAAACAATCACCGCCTGCTTCTGAGATGATGTGTTCGATTGTCCTCCCTTTAGACCATCATTGACAGCCTCTCGGTTGGCGTGTCTGCTTTTCGGATTTTCGAACCATCACCGCCCACTTCTCGGATGATGTGTTCGATTGTCCTCCCTCTAATCTGTCAGCGACTTCCTCTCGATTGCTGTGCTCGCTTTTCGGATTTCTGAACCATCACCTACTGCTTCTCGGATGATGTGTTCGGTTGTCCTCTCCCTGAACTTTCACCGACTACCTCACAGTTGGCGTGTTCACTTTTCGGTTTTCTAAACCATCACCGCCTACTTCTCAAATGATGTGTTCGATTGCCCTCCCTCTAAATCGTCACCAACTGCCTTTCGGTTGACGTGTTCGCTTTTCGGATTTCCGAACAATAACCGACTGCTTCTCGGATGACGTGTTCGGTTGTCCTCCCTTTAGACCACCACCGACTGCCTCTCGGTTTACGTGTTTACTTTTCGGATATCCAAACTATCACCGCCTTCGTCTCGGACAATGTATTTAGTTGTCCTCCCTCTTGAATGTCACCGACTGCCTCTCGGTTGGCGTGTTTGCTTTTCGGATTTCCGAACCATCACCGCCGGCTTCTCTGATGATGTGTTCGGCTATCCTCCCTCAGAACCATCACCGACAGCCTCTCGTTTGGCGAGTTCGCTTTTCGAACTTTTGAACCATCACCGACTGCTTCTCAGATGATGTGTTCGGTTGTCCACCCTCTGAACCGTCACCGACTGCCTCTCGGTTGGCGTGTTCGCTTTTGGATTTGCGAACCATCACCGCCTGCTTCTCAAATGATCTGTTCTGTTGTCCTCCCTATGGATCGTCACGGACTACCTCTTGGTTGGCGTGTCCGCTTTTCGGATTTCCGATTCATCACTGACTGCTTCTCGGATGATGTGTTCGATTGACCTCCCTATAAACCATGACCGATTGCCTCTCTATTGGCGTGTTCGCTTTTCGGATTTCCGAAACATCACAGACTGCTTCACTGATGATGTGTTCGGTTGTCCACCCTCTGAACCGTCATCGACTGCCTCTCGGTTGGCGGGTTCGCTTCTCGGATTTTGGAACCATCACAGCCTGCTTCTCTGATGATGAGTTCGGTTGTCCCCCCTCTGGACCGTCACCGACTACCTCTCGGTTGGCGTGTTCACTTTTCGGAATTCCAAATCATCACTGACAACTTCTCGGATGATGTGATTGACTGTCCTCCCTCTAAACCGTCACAGACTGCCTCTCGGTTGGCGTGTTCGCTTTTCGGAATTCCGAATCATCACCGACCGCTTCTTTGATGATGCGTTCGGTTGTCCTCCCCCTAAACCATCACCGACAGCCTCTCGATGGGCGTGTTCGCCTTACGGTCTTCCTAACCATCCCCGATTGCTTCTCAGATGATGTGTTCGGTTGTCCTCTCTCTGGACTGTCACCGACTACCTCTCGGTTGGCGTGTTCGCCTTACGGTCTTCCTAACCATCCCCGATTGCTTCTCAGATGATGTGTTCGGTTGTCCTCTCTCTGGACTGTCACCGACTACCTCTCGGTTGGCGTGTTCGCCTTACGGTCTTCCTAACCATCCCCGATTGCTTCTCAGATGATGTGTTCGGTTGTCCTCTCTCTGGACTGTCACCGACTACCTCTCGGTTGGCGTGTTCGCCTTACGGTCTTCCTAACCATCCCCGATTGCTTCTCAGATGATGTGTTCGGTTGTCCTCTCTCTGGACTGTCACCGACTACCTCTCGGTTGGCGTGTTCGCCTTACGGTCTTCCTAACCATCCCCGATTGCTTCTCAGATGATGTGTTCGGTTGTCCTCTCTCTGGACTGTCACCGACTACCTCTCGGTTGGCGTGTTCGCCTTACGGTCTTCCTAACCATCCCCGATTGCTTCTCAGATGATGTGTTCGGTTGTCCTCTCTCTGGACTGTCACCGACTACCTCTCGGTTGGCGTGTTCGCTTTTGGGTTTTCGGACAATCACTCACTGCTTCTCGGATAACGTGTCCGACTGTCCTCCCTCTGGACCGCCACCGACTGCCTCTCGGTTCACGTGTTCCCTTTTCGAATTTCCAAACTATCACCACCAGCATTACGGACGATGTGTTTAGTTATCCTCCCTCTGGACCGTCACCGACTGCCTCTCGGTTGGCGTGTTTGCTTTTCAGATTTCGGAACCATCACCGCCTGCATTTCGAATGATGTGTTCAGCTGTCCTCCCTCTAAACCATCACCGACAGCCTCTCGATTGGCGTGTTCGCTTATCGAACTTCTAAACAATCACTGGCTACTTCTCGGATGATGTGTTCGGTTGTTCTCCCTCTAGACTGTCACCGACTACCTCTCAGTTGGCATTTTCGCTTTTCGGATTTGCGAAAAATCATCGACTGCTTCTCGGATGACGTGTTAGGTTGTCCTCCCTCTAGACTGCCACCGACAGCCTCTCGGTTGGCGTGTTCACTTTTCGGATTTCCGAACTATCACCGCCTGCATCTCGGATGATGTATTTGGTTGTCCTCCCTCTTGACCATCATCGACTGCCTCTCCGTTGGCGTGTTTGCTTTTTGGATCTCCGAACCATCACCACCTGCTTCTCAGATGATGTGTTCAGCTATCCTCCCTCTAAACCATCACCGACAGTCTCTCAATTGGCATGTTCGCTTTTCGAACTTTCGAACCTTCACCGACTGCTTCTCGAATGATGTGTTCGGTTGTTCTGCCTCTGGACCATCACCGACAGCCTCTCGGTTGGCGTGTTCGCTTATCGGATTTTCAAACCATCACCTCCTACTTCTCGGATGACGTGTTTGTTTGTCTGGACCGCCACTAACAGCCTCTCGGTTGGCGTGTTCGCTTTTCAGATTTCCGAACCATCACCGACTGCTTATCGGATGACGTGTTCGGTAGTCCTCCCTCTAGACTGTGACCAACAGCATCTCGGTTGGCATGTTCGCTTTTCGGATTTCAGAACCATCGCCGCCTGCTTCTCGAATGATGTGTTCGGTCGTCCATCCTCTAGACTGTCACCGACTACCTCTCTGTTTGTGTATTCGCTTTTCGGATTTCCAAATCATCACTGACTGCTTCTCGGATGGTGTGTTTGATTGTCCTCCCTCTACACTATCACCGACAGCCTCTCGGTTGGCGTGTTCGCATTTCGGATTACCGAACCATCACTTACTGATTCTCGAATGATGGGTTCGGTTGTCCTCCCTCTGGACCGTCACCGACCACCACTCGGTTGGCGTGTTCGCTTTTCAGATTTCCGTATCGTCACCGCCAGCTTCTCGGATGATGTGTTCGGTTGTCCTCCCTTTGGACCACCATCAACTACCTCTCGATTGGCGTGTTCGTTTTTTGGATTTCCGAATCATCATTGATTGCTTCTCGGATGATGTGTTCGATTGTCCACCCTCTAAACCATCACCGATTGCCTCTCGGTTGGCCTGTTCGCTATTTGGATTAACGAACCATCACCGACTACTTCTCGGATGATGTGTTCGGTTGTCCTCCCTCGCGACCGTCACCGACTGCCTCTCGGTTGCAGTGTTCGCTTTTCGAATTTCCGAACCATCACCGCCTGCTTCTCGGATGATGTGTTCGGTTGACCTCCCTCTGGGCTGTCACCGATTGTCTCTCAGTTGGCGTGTTCGTTTTTCAGATTTCGGAACCATCACCGCCTGCTTCTCGATTTATGTGTTCGGTTGTCCTCCCTCTGGACCGTCACCGACTACCTCTCGGTTGGCGTGTTCCCTTTTCGGAATTCCAAATCATCACAGACTGCTTCTTGGATGATGTGTTCGATTGTCCTCCCTCTAAATAGTCATCGGCTGCCTCTCGGTTGATGTGTTCGGTTGTCCTCCCTCGGAGCCGTCACCGACTGCCTCTCGGCTGGAGTGTTCTCTTTTCGGATTTCCAAACCATCACCACCCGCTTCTCGGATGATGTGTTCGGTTGACCTCCCTCGGGATCGTTACCGACGGCCTTTTGATTGGCGTGTTTGCTTTTCTGATTTCCGTTCGCTTTTTAAATTTCCTAACCATCATTGCCTACTTCTCGGTTGATGTTTTCGGTTGTCGTCCCTCTAGACTGTCACCGATTACCACTCGATTGGCGTGTTCACTTTTCGGATTTCCGAATCATCACTAACTACTTCTCGGATGATGTGTTTGATTGTCCTACCTCTAAACATCACTGGCTAGCTCTCGGTTGGCGTGTTCGCTTTTCGTATTACTGAACCATCACCAACTGCTTCTCGGATGATGTGTTCGGTTGTCCTCCCTCTAGACCGACATCGACCACCTCTCGGTTGGCGAGTTCGCTTTTCGTATTTTCGTACCATCACTGCCTTCTTCTCAGATGATGTGTTCGGCTATCCTCCGACTGGACCACCACCGACTGCCTCTTGGTTGGCATGTTCGCTTTTCGGATAACTGAACCATCATCGACTGCTTCTCGGATGATGTGTTCAGTTGTCCTCCCTCTAGACCAACGCCGACCACCTCTCGGTTGGCGTGTTCGCTTTTCGGATTTTCGAACCATCACCACCTGCTTCTCGGATGATGTGTTCGGTTGTCCTCCGACTGGATCGTCACCGACTGCCTCTCAATTGGCGAGTTCGCTTTTCGGATTACCGAACCATCACTGACTGCTTCTTGGATGATGTGTTTGGTTGCCCTTCCTCTGGACCGTCACCGACCACCTCTCGGTTGGCGTGTTTGCTTTTCTGATTTCCGAACAATCACCACTTGCTTCTCGGATGATGTGTTCGATCTTCCTCCCTTTGGACCATCATCGACTGCCTCTCGGTTGGCGTGTTCGCTTTTCAGATTTCTGAACCATCACCGCCCATTTATCGGATGATGTTTTTGGTTGTCTTCCCTCTAATCCGTCACCGACTTCCTTTTGGTTGCTGTGTTCGCTTTTCGGATTTCTGAACCATCAACGACTGTATCTCAGATGATGTGTTCGTTTATCCTCCCTCTGAACCGTCACTGACTAACTCACAGTTGGCGTGTTCACTTTTCGGATTTATAAACCATCACTGCCTGCTTCTCGGATGATGTGTTCGGTTGTCCTCCCTCTGGATCGTCACCGACAGCCTCTCGGTTGGCGTGTTCGCTTTTCAGATTTCTGAACAATCACCGACTGCTTCTCGAATGACGTGTTCGGTTGTCCTCCATCTAGACCGCCACCGACTGCCTCTCGGTTGGTGTGTTCGCTTTTCGGATTTCCGAACTATCACCGCCTACATCTCGGACGATGTATTTGGTTGTCCCCCCTCTTGACCGTCATCGACTACCTCTCGGTTGGTGTGTTCACTTTTCGGATTTCCGAACCATCACTGCCTGCTTCTCGGATGATGTGTTCGATTGTCCTCCCTTTGGACCGTCACTGACTGCCTCTCGGTTGGCGTCTTCGCTTTTAGGATTTCCAAAGCTTCACCGACAACTTCTCGGTTGACGTGTTCGGTTGTCCTCCCTCTGGACCGCCACCGATTGCCTCTCGGTTGGCGTGTTCGCTTTTCGGATTTCCGAACCATCACCGCTTGCTTCACCGATGATGTGTTCGGTTGTCCTCCCTTTAGACCATCACCGACTGTCTCTCAGTTGGCGTGTTAGCTTTTCGGGTTTCTGAACCATCACCGCTTACTTCTCGGATGATGTGTTCGGTTGTCCCCCCTCTGGACCATCACCGACTACCTCTCAGTTGGCGTGTTCGCTTTTCAGATTTCCAAATCATCACCAACTGCTTCTCGGATGATTTGTTCGATTGTCCTCCCTCTAAACCGTCACCGACTGCCTCTCGGTTGGCGTGTTCACTTTTCAGATTTCCAAACTATCACCGCCTACATCTCAGACGATTTATTTGGTTGTCCTCCCTCTTGATTGTCACCGACTACCTCTCGGTTGGCGTGTTCACTTTTCGGATTTTTGAACCATCAATGCCCGCTTCTCAGATGATGTGTTCGGTTGTCCTCCCTCTAGACCGTCACCGACTGCCTCTCGGTTGGCATCTTCGCTTTTCGGATTTCGAAACCTTCATCGACTACTTCTCGGTTGACGTGTTCACTTTTCAGATTTTCGAACCATCAATGCCCGCTTCTCAGATGATGTGTTCGGTTGTCCGCCCTCTAGACCGTCACCGACTGCCTCTCGGTTGGCATCTTCGCTTTTCGGATTTCGAAACCTTCATTGACTACTTCTCAGTTGACGTGTTCGGTTGTCCTCCCTCTCGACCACCACCGACTGCCTCTCAGTTGGCGTGTTCGCTTTTTAGATTTCCGAACCATCACCGCTTGCTTCTCAGATGATGTGTTCGGTTGTCCTCCCTTGAGACCGTCACTGACTATCTCTCATTTGGCATGTTAGCTTTTCGGGTTTCCGAACCATCACCGCCTACTTCTCGAATGATGTGTTCGGTTGTCCACCCTCTAGACCATCACCGACTACCTCTCGGTTGGCATGTTCGCTTTTCGGATTTCTGAATCATCACCAACTGCTTCTCGGATGATTCGTTCGATTGTCCTCCCTCTAAACCGTCACCGACTGCCTCTCGGTTGGCGTGTTCACTTTTCGGATTTCTAAACCATCATCGACTGCTTCTCGGATGATGTGTTCAATTGTCCTCCTTCTGGACCATCACCGACTACTTCTCGGTTGGCGTGTTTGCCATTCAGCCTTCCGAACCGTCACTGACTGCCTCTCGGTTGGCGTGTTCACTTTCCAGGTTTCCGAACCATCACCGACTGCTTCTCGGTTGATGTGTTCAATTGTCCTTCTTCCGAACCAACACTGCTTGCTTCTCGGTTGGCTAATTCGCTTTTCTGCTTTGTCTTCTTGTACAAGTTGTTTTCTTTGGATCTTGTGTCAAGTCACTCTTGGGCTGGTATCCCGTACTATCCGGGCAATCCCTGTGATGCCCGATGGATTCCCCACTTTCCTTGTTCCTTCCCTCCTCTTGGGCTGGTAGCCCGAACTGCTTGGTGACTTCCGTGACCACTCACTCTTCGGTCGGTAAGCACAATAAGTCTTTTCTAGCACTTTTCTCGACAAGTGTGATAACTAATCATGTCTTTTAAAAGTTGATTGGTCGTCAACTTGTCAGCTTGTCATTTGTATTAGTTTCTCGGATGTTGGGCTTCAACTGTGGCGTTCAGGGAGACAGGAAAGGACTTCTGGTGCATTCACCGACTGATAATTGGTTGCCATTAACTAACTCTTTCTTGCAGCTTCGGACAGGGCATCTTCGTCAACTCCAAGCGATGATCTCCTCCTCCTGATCTCTCTTCCTTGTAAAAAGGAGTGGGGTGTCTCTGTCAACCCTGAGCATCGGTCTCTGTTCCACTCGTCCTCCGACATCGCTCAAGGAGGGACATCTGAAGACACTCCAATATGCACACAAATGGACCAAACCCTAATTGGATTCTAACAAAACCTAAAAAACCAAATAAAACTCTGAAAAATCAAACAAAACCCTAAAAATTCCTAAAAAGCCTAGGAACACCCAAAAAACACAAGAAAAACCCTAAAATACAAAACAAAATCATAAAATCCTAGAAAAACCCTAGGAAAACCCTAAAAATCCTAGGGAAACCCTAAAAACCCTAGAAAAACCCTAAAATACAAAACAAATCATAAAACCCTAAAAAACTAGACAAAACAATAAAACCCTAAATAAACCCTAAAACCTAGGTTAAACCTTAATCCAAACCTTAAACCCTAGGTTAAGACCTAAATTAAATTCAAAACCCTAAGTCAAACCCTAAACCATAAGTCGAACCCCAACAAACTTAACTACTTCCCACTTCACTCCAACAAACTTAATCACTTCCCACTGCACTCCAACCACCTTAACCACTTCCCACCTCTTCTTAACCACCTTAACCACTTCCCACCTCTTCTTAACTACCTTCCACTCTAACCATAACAACTAACCAAGCCATTTAGAAGCCTACAAATAGCCCCATTTGCAAGTGAAAAGGGGATTTTTGAAAAATTTGAGAGAGGAGCTTCCCAAAGCTTTTTCTCCCAATTAGAGCAACCAGAGTGATCCTGGAGCAAGGTGGAAGCTCGTGGAGGAGAGAAATCAGAGTTCCCAGCCATCTTAGGCGAGCTCCGGTAGTCAACTTCACTGCCAGACTAGGTATGTCCTTCACTGACTTCAATTTATGTTAAAAATGCTCTCCTAGGTCTCCTTCTACCTCCCTAGATCGATTCCAACGGAGCCAGAGGTCTCCTCTAGTCGGAATCGCGTTCCCAGGCCTCACCGGAGCAATTTTCCAGTGGCTTAGGAGGGGGTGCGAGTCCAAGGCATGACCCTGGCCCCAGAGTGCTCGAACCTCCTTCCCAGACCTCCCTCTTGCTTCTCCACCCATCAAAACCGCACTCCAGTCGTTGTGGAAGCCCCCAGTAGGAGATCGCCGGAGTCCTGCATCATCGCCGTTGCCAGGGAAGATGACTGAAAACAGCGAAGGGACACGCTCCTCCAACCCAGCCTCTCCGATCATCTAGAAATACTCCACAGCATGCCCCCAAAACACCGGAGCCTTTAGAGTCGAGCCTCGTGCCCTGAATCACTCCTGCAACCATGCTCACCGGAGAAGATGATGGCGACGGTAGGCAGAACCCAACATCACGCGATCTTCCTCCATTTTGGTCCTTAATGGAAGGGGAATGCTCCACACATCATTCCCAAGCCTCCTGGAGCCCTAGATCACGCGCTGCAGCCCTCCAGTAGCCTCCTCCTTCTCCGGCGTCGTCACCGAAGTGCCCCGACGGTGAGGGAGGTGGGAGGCCCACTACAGCTATTAGATCCTCGATCCAAACGATTCGATCTCTCTTTCCCCTCCTCTTCTTGCTCCCCGTGAGGTTTGATCTTAGATCAAGCCATGGGATAGCCTCTGAGAGCCCCTCCGGTGGTCGTCGACTGCGGGGTTCTGTCGTCGGCAACCGTCGATTCTTTTTCTTTTAAAAAAATAAAAAACAAGTATTCTTTTAAAATAACTTCTGAAACCTTTATTTTCTTTTAGAAAGGTCCTTCTGTTCTTACAAGTAGGTCCTTTTTTCTTACAATTAGGTCCTTGCATTTTTTTTAAATCGTTTGAATAAAGTTTGATTTGAAAATATTGCAATGTGCCCCCTGAGCTTTCTTAATAATGTTTTCCAGGCTTAAAAGTTAGACAAAAACCCCTAGAATTTCTTTTCATGCATTAAAGTCTAGCTTTTTTGCATTTAAACCCCTAAGTTTCATGAAAATAATTCTGAATGCATATTTCTCTGATTAAATTGCATTTAAAACCCTAAGTTTCATGAAAATAATTGTGAATGCATATTTCTCTAGTTAAATTGCATTTAAACCCCTAAGTTTCATTAAAATAACTCTGAAAGCATATTTCTCTGTCAAAATTGCAAGTTCAACCCTGGAAATTTAAATATTTGTTCAAATGTGACTTAAATTGCATTTTAGCCCCTAAATTTTACTAATTTCACACTAAATGCATGTTTTCTAGGGTAAAATTACAGAATTGTCCCTAAAACTTTCTGTTTTCAAACATGGACTCTTTTTCTTGCGTACTTTTCCCTGAATTTTCACAGAATTGCATTAAATATATGTTTTGATGGCAAAATTGCATTTTGACCCCTACGAATCTTCAATTTGACTAAAAATGCACAGTTTTGCACATTTGACCCCTGATTTCTTCAAAATTACATGAAACGTGTTTTTTTATGTATTTTTGATGATTTAGCTTCAGAATTTCAGTTTTCAAAGTTTGGGTTTTTTGCACAAAAGCCCCTGGAATTCACTTTTTTACACTCTTGCATGCATTTTGCACATTTTGTTGCACTTTTTCATGCATATTTTCTCGTATTTTCTTCCTTGCATCGTGCATGCATTTGTAACTCATTTCAAGCGTGCTTTTTCCATCATTTTCCGGATTTCTTCCGATTTTCACGTTTTTGATTTGATTTGGCTTTCCATCGCCCGAGGGCGTACATTAACACGCTTAATAATGCCGACATTGTCCCGAATGAGGATAATTTTCTCTAATTTGATTTTCTCGGATTTCTTTGAATTTCCACTGATTTGCATGACGCTTTTCGAGAGTTTTCTCGATTTTCACGATTTTCCTCATCGCCCACGGGCGTACAGTAAAACGGCATTCTCAATGCCTACATTTGTCCCTCAGATTAACTTTTTCCCTTTTATTCATTTCTTCTCTTTGATTTGGCATGTTTTCTAGTCATCTTCAGCATATGCATTCAGAATATGCAAGCACACATCCAATAAACCATTTGGCAAGTAGGAAACCTAGAAAGACCGAGTTCCTTGGGCACATGGGGGTGCCTAACCCCTTCCCCATGCGTAACAAGAATCCTAACCCTTTCTCTTACCCGCATTGATTTGTGCACTTCATCCATAAGTCACGGAGCATACATGTTTACTTTATCTTGTTTTCCTCTTGGTTTTCTTTTGTGTTTGGTTTTCCTCGTCTTTCCATTAAAAGACTAGGTGGTGACTCCTTTCCTTATCTTTTCCTATTTTTCCTTGGTGTTTCCAAGTACAGTCTTCTTCTCTGGATTCACCACCTTCACCGTGACCCTATCGGGACTCCTCGTGTGCTTCCATGCACCCGTAAGGAGAGTCGTGTAGGATTCCATCGGCATGGTCACATATAGCACCCCTTTATTGTTCCATTCACATACCTCCTCTCAAGGGGCAACCCATCAAGCCCGTTAGCCCATGGCCCATTACACTCCTTATTCAAATACCCATGGACCTTCTTCCTCATATCACTAGAGGCCCAATAGCCACACTGCTTATGGGAAACACATACACTGTGCCACCAAGCCCAACAATTAATTCCCCTATCCAAGGCCCACTTACACAATCTCCCGCTCAGAATTCTTCTACCCAGCAAATTGTGTGGACCCCACCAAGTTATCACTCCCATCATCACCTAGGGGCAACCCAGTCCTATACACTGCCTCAACCCTCCTTCCCTCCTCAGTATGGTACTCCTTAGCAACAATAGTTCCTACAATTTCAAGGGTAGCAAGACTAGGGACAGTCAGTCACTTCAGAGGCAGACATCAAGAAAATGATCTCAGAAGCACTAGCAGAAGCAAGGGTCACATCAAGAGCACCAATTGGCTTTGATGCCTCAAGATTCCCACCATTTATTCAACCACCAGGATTCAAACTACCCAAGACACCAAAATATTATGGGACAGGCAATCCAAGAATTCACCTAGCCACATTCTCAATGGACGCCCTACCCTATCAACACGATAATGGACTCATGGTTTATCTTTTCTTCAAAAGCTTCAAAGGAGAAGCACTGAGGTGGTTCAACACACTCACTGCTTATGAGCACTGAGGTGGTTCAACACACTCACTGCCTATGACCTCAGTGACTTCAAGCTTGTGCAGGAAAAATTCATATAATAGTACGTTCACTGGATCCAGCACAAGCTTACAATTGTAGACCTCCTAGTAGAGAAGATGAGGCCAGACAAAGACTTCACCACCTATGCCAGTAGATGGAGGGATATGGCAGCCTGATCAGAATGCCGTATCCTTGAAGATCAAGTAGTAGAAGTCATAGCCTATAACACAACTGGTGCACTCAGGGTAGGCCTATAGATGGGCGACTTTAGCACCTACTCGTAGATGTATGACAGAGCCTCAAAAGTCCTTCACAACAAAAAGGACTTACATTTTCTAGAATCTGAAGAAAAGGGCAAGAAGAAGGCCTCAGGCTACACATACGAAGGCACCACAGGCAACATAGCTCTAGTCGCAGCACAGAATCAGCATCAGCCATACTAGGGACCACTAGTCCTGCGTCAGGGGTAGCACATGCAGTATCAGCCACCGTTCCAACAGTAGCATCCCCAACAACAGTGTCAGTAGCAACAACCTCCAGACTACCAAGTGTACGCCCAACAGGGGCAACAACAAGGGCAAAGGAGCTACAATGCGGTCCCACCACCTCGACACTATGGGCTCAAAAGGCGAGACTATCCACCACTCCCAGAACCACTTTAAGACGTTTTCAGAATGTTAGTAGAGAGTGGAGAGCTGCGACCTCTGGCACCAACCTCGAACGCTCCAAATGCCGATCTATCTAAGTATTGTCCATGCCATTAAAAGAATAGACATACTTTTGAGGAGTGTTACACGGTCAAAGACAAGATGCATGAGCTAAATGACCAAGGAGAAATTATGTGGACTGAGCTAAAGGAGAGGCTCAGGGCAAGTCGAGGACAGCGACATGAGATGTAGACCCATCAAGACCCCATGCCTAATCATGCAGTAGCCCACTTGGAGGCTAAGGATGCACGGCCAATGTTCATCCAATGCATGCAAGCAGACCACGAGCTGGAGCCACCAAGTGCTGACGAAGAGGAGCAAGATCCACTAGCAATGCTTGAATTGGGAATATGGATAGAGGAGGACACTAATGAGGCTTGGGAAGACAGCCTAGACGACAACGAACCCTGGGATAGACAAAAAGATGAGGAGGAAGTTGGCGGTCACGACCACTTCGAACTAACAAGGGAAATCATCACGAAGTTCGAAGGACAGAAGATCATCTTCCTAGATGCAGAGTTGTCTCCGCTTGAGGAACAGTCACACCCATTAATCATCAATGCACACATCAACGGTTGTTTCCTTGATGGGATACTCATTGACACCGACGCTTGTAAAAGCTTCTGCTCTCTATCTACCCTGAAATCCCTGGGCATTGAAGAAGTTAAAATTACTAGGCATCACTTCCCTCGTGTAGCCTATGACAACAGTCGAAGGGAAGCGCTCGGGACAATTCAGCTCGATGTCTCCATAGGTCCCCTCACTAGCACCACCACAACTATAATAATGGAAGAAGACCTAGCCCAGTCATTAATCTTGGGTAGATCTTGGCTAGCTGAAACTGATGCTGTAGCATCTCCCATACACCAGCTCCTCAAGTGCAAACATCAAGGGGAGGTGATCATTGTTTGCGTAAACCACTGGATAGACTCCAGGATAGCGTGGGAGCCCACTACACCAGAGCTAGGTGAAGAAAGATCTCCACCAGCACTATACAACGAAGAACCTCCTAAAGAATGGTATGACTCAGACCCTTGGTACGAGGAAGGGTCAGACTCACAATGTTCCAAGATATGATGGGAAAAAATACTATGCAACCGATCTTTGATGACTACGTGGATCAAGATTGGTATGACATGCAGCCTGTTTATGATGAATACAGTGACCAAGACTGGTATGACCTAGAGGCTGCAATTGACCTACTTTGCCAACATCCTCGAGCCAACCATGCCAAGGATGAACCTCCACCCAAGCTGCCAGATTCTCCAAAAGGAAACAAGTTCACCAAGGACGTCCATGAATACATCAACTGGAGAGAGATCAGTAGAGATACCAGTGACAGTACACCAAGGAGGAGGAGACCTTCACAGGCACAGGACCAACCCACTAGGGGCACGTCGTAAGAGCAATTGAGCCAAGATGAGTTCAACTATGACCCTAAAAAAGCAACAACTGGGCGCAAACCAAAAGAAAAACACTAAGATGCACCAACACCAGTGCAAGAAATCTCAACGCTATGGGCAGGCTCCTATAGCCGTCCCACAGGTATATCCCTCCATCTAGGGAGGGAAATAAGATACTCGACCGAGCCCGACTAGGGGCAAGGTCATCATCATTTATTTCAAAAACATGTAAATAAGACATTTAATTTTCTTTTGCTTGAACTTTTCTTTTCTGTCTTTATTATTTTATGCTAGGATAGTAGCAATAGAAAATAATAGTAAAGATGAATGATGAATGTAAGTCACACACTTGACTGCCTTATGACATTAAGTAAAACTATCAAAAAATTATCCAATGGTTACCCCTAAGTAGAGACTATAATACCCAGGGAAGATCCATCCAATGGATAGGATAACCTGAAAATTCCTTCAGATTCATGGAAGTTACACGTAATCTAGAAGTACACCCTTCGATCAACATGTCGAAGGCCCAAAAAGGACCCAAGACCTAGTACCAACTAAGGAAGAAAGTTACCGCATGCATAGAAAAGAAGCTTAGTAACTATAGTGACCCAAGCCTTGTCCTATCTACACATACACCTGCATGGAGAGATAAAAGCAAAGCAGGCTTAAAGCCTAGGCATATCATAAAAGCCGTTCACCCTGTATAGCGTGGCCTCCTAGCATAAGTCCGAGAAGGCAGTGATGGAAGAGCACACCCAAACCAAATGACTTAGAAAGCACCTAAAAGAGTGGAGAGCACTGAAAAGTCGAGTATGCCGTCATAGCATAAGTCCGAGAAGGTAGTGATGGGCGGGTACTCAAAATGGGGTGAGACAACTGACGAATAAGTAAATGTACCGTCATAGCACAAGTCTAAGAAGGCAGTGACAGGCAGGCATCTATAGAAATTGACTTGAGAGGGGAACCCCAAAAGAGAAAAAAGAAAAAAAAATGAAAGCCAAAAACCCCTGGGTAAGCTATAGGTACATTAGGGCCAACCATTGGCGAGTGACTCAAAGGTTATAACTGACGTTGAGAGCCTGTTGAACCTCAAGTCTCCCCCACTCTTCCACACATAGGCAAGGGGCAAGAAAACCCTTGAAGCTTAAGCACTGAGTAAATAAGAGAGATAATGATCAACTAAAACTAATACGAAGTCCTAAGTCTTCAAAAGGCCAAGGTATGATGAAAGAGATAACTCTCTCTCCTTGGATAATACAAGGCAGCAATGTTAAATGCGTAAGAGAGAGGATAGTGACTGCACTCATCATCATCATCAATTAATTAAAAAAAATAAAAAAAATCAGAAATTTCAAAAATCCAAAAAAATCAGAAAAATCAAAATCCGAAAAAATAAAAAAATCCAAAAAAATCAGAAAAAATAAAAAAACCAAAAAAATTAATAAGTAGTGCTATCCACCTTACCTACAAGTGAAGACATAGTAAGTAAGAAAATTGGAATTAGTCTAGCCGGTGATGCAATCATCAATGCACTAGGTTTTGAAGTTAAACGTCCTACTCAAGCGTGCCTTCACGACTTGGGTGTGTTTTATCCCACAAAGACATTGCCCTGCAATGATCTTTAGAGCATCCATGGATAACTCCCCATCGGCATCCATTGGACTTCAATTTTCCATCCCTAGCTGAGGCCAAGACTAATTCCCTCCACCTAATTTCAAACATAGGAGAGTAAAGGATAGCATTACAGTACCTTCCTAGGTAACTTAGCCAATCCTTTAAGGTAGGGAAAGATACACTTTTGATTACTAATGCTTTTATTAAGTATGCAGGTATCACCCCCACCACGTGTTAGTACATCAAGCCCCACCGTGGCACTTCATCAAGTCTCACCGTGGTAGTATACAAAGTCCCACCAAGAATGGACTCCCGCCTTTGGAGTCCCAACCGTGTACGAAGACACATAACTCTGACTAAGAGGCAAAACCTTGGTTTAGCAAAGGAAGGGTTCGCTCCCTCACCTAGTTCTTTTTCATAAGAACTCCTTTACTTAACAAGTCAAGTTGTGGGACGACGATCCTTTCCTGAGAGTACTGGTCATGCTCGAAGATGGAAAACACTTGACCACAACAAATTGCATCATGCATCTTGCATATGTCTATATGGCTAGGGACCACCCGTACTCCACCGGCCAAACCTGTCATATGGACCATTCATTGCATTAAATGATTTCCCTTGCATTTGCATTTGTTTGCTTGAACCATGCATCCATGCATTTAGGACTCATGCATTGGAAGTGGAGCACTGATGGAGCAATATTCTTCAGGTGTGTTAGAAACCCTTGGAACCTGTGATCCTCCTAAAGCCTTATTCATGTCCCAACCTATCCAATTCAATATTCCAATCCAAGCAAGCTCTCAAACAAGAAGCCACAAACATTTAGTAGCTTTTATTAGCTTTTCCTTTTCAATCGACGATCAGGTAATTTCTCCACTGTCACTTTAGTTCTGCCCCGTTGAAGTGTCACTTTACATGATTGACATAGTCATGACACCAATTACGACACATAGCCCCGACTTGATCCCTCAATGTTTGAGCCTTCAATATGACGACATCTTTAGTTTCTCTTTTCTTTTCGACCAGCAATCAGGTAATTTCTCCATGGTCATTTTAGTTTCTACCCCGTTGGAGTGTCACTCTAGATGGTTCATAGGTCTCGACACTGGCTGTGACACATAGCCCCGACTTGACCCCTTCATGCTTGAGTCTTCAATATGACGACATCCTTAGATTATCAAACCACTCGGCTGTGCGACCATGTCCCGAAACCGAGTCTATTCATCTTTTCACCTTTTGGCTATGTGACCATGTCCCGAAATCAATAGGTGTAGACTTATTTTTGGAATCCATGGAATTGTTTGAAAGTGGGCTCCTTATTTCAAAAAATACTCAATGAGGATATCATTCTTACCTTGGAGCCAATCTTGTTCCAAGATCAACTCCAAGGAGGGGCATTTGTAGATATCCCAATTTTGCATTTCTCAGAGTTCACCTAGGATAGGAACCTTAGAGGTGCCCCAGATCACATGACTAAGGAGCTCTAACCTTTTTCTAGATTTTCCCATGGAATTTCTGTGTTTTTCTAGGTTCTTAATGCATCTCTACGGATTAAGATAAAAGATAGGGGCTAAAATGCAAAAAGACCAGGAAATTGACACCTTAAGAGGCAATAAGACTAGTTACCACCTTCAGAGGCGACAAGTCTAGTTGCCACGTTAAGAGGCAACGAGTCTAGTTGCCACGTTGAGAGGCAACGAATCTCGTAGCCACATGAAGAGGTGACTAAAATCCTGGACCTCTTTCTCCACATATTTTATCATCATGGGCTTTAATATAATATTTGGGATATTTATAAATGTTATTATGATTTTTCTCATAATTATTATAATTTCTATAATTTTCTAATACTTAAATATCTATGCATATCATATAAATCATTATAAATGCCAAATAATTCCAGAAAATACTAAAATTTTGGATGACTTGATAATTAAGATCACTTATCTTTATTTTTACCAAAAATGAGATTTTATGATAAGTCATCACATTTTATTGTTATAACTTATATTTAATTCATGATAATGCTAAAAAATAAAGATAAAACCCAAAATATCCAAATGATTGCTAATCTATTTTAAATCAAATACATCATTGATTTTAAACTGATTTGCTCATAATTATTAAAGATTTAATTTTCAAATCCAATTTACTTAACATTTTAAGTTGATTTTGAACTTGGAAATTAATCTAACATATCTTTCAATTATGAGTATGATTTTTCAGGATTAATTTGGTCAATATTTGATAATAGATTCGTAATGGATATTTTATGATCTTGATTTTCAAAATTATGCCTTTTTAGTAGCTCATTGCCACATGTACCGGTGACTAGCTGATGTGGCAAATTTCTTGCCATTCAGCTGCTAATTCACCACATGCGTTGAATCCAGGATCTTCTATCTCGTCGACTATACTTGTGGCGACTCAGAGATTCTATGACCTGTCCAACAGGCAACGAGATCTAATAAAGGATTTTTTGCCATATTTTCGATTTTAATCCTAGCCACTGATCTCCCACTCGTCAATGATGAGATCTGAAGCCCATAAACTCTATAAATAGGCCCCCTAGGTCTTCAACTCTAGGGGAGGCACATGCTAAATCCTAAGGAGCTAGTGAAACTCTAGAGCTTATGACAGAGAGAGAGCTATAGCCCACTCTGCCCAACCTCCATTTGAGAAGTCTAGATCCACTAGAGATCATCCCGTCTAAGCCAAAGCGCATCCCTAGAACTTCATCTGATCGGCCTCCACTTCCATCATCCACTCCAAAACGCATGTGTGAAAGGGAGTATTCTTTTCTCTTATTGCATTTTTATCATATAATCCATTGCATGACATAAAAATAAGCCCATGGCATATGCATACGGGGACAACCCCCGATTAGTATTTTATTTCATTTATTCATTTTATTTATTGTTCATTTCTGTTACTATTTACTACACTTAGACTAATCTAGATCTGTTTTTCTTATTTATTTTGAAGGGAAGGATATTACACAAGCACGAGGAAGTCGCTGGATGACACCTTGCCATGGATCTAGTGATCTGAGAACCCATATCACAACCACAACCCTTCTCCTGAAGGTACCTTGTTAACCGGTGAAAGTAAATTGGCAAGTGGTGATCACATGGATTGAAGAAATGAGTGGACACCTCGACAATTCTACAACCCGGGGGGGGGGGGGGGGGGGGGGGGGGGGGGG
>JAMKQA010000484.1:0-72312 GCA_024699735.1 Posidonia australis
TTAGCCACTATATAAGGCCATCCAATTGCTCTTATTAGGGTTGGCTCTTTTGTAAGACAACAAGAGGAGATTTCGTGTGGAGGCTCTGCAAGCCCTAGGGACGGTCATCCCTTTGTTCCTCCTTCCTCCTCTCTTGTACTCCACCATTTGAAGTTAGTAAGCAACCAAGGAGAGACACCTGTGGACGTACTCGCCTTTGGGGAACCACGTAAAAGCTTTGTTGTGTGTGGATTGCTATTTTAGTCTCTATTCTTTCCTTCTACACGTGCCAAATCTATTTGAATCCGCTGTGCTTGGGCTCTTTTGGGCATAACAGATGTAGATTAATATCGCTAATTCAATGTGGTTTCGTTGATTATGTGGTTTCATAAGTTCTATTATCAATGTCAAATTGAGGACATATATGTTTATTTGGATAAATTAAAACTACTTTCTTTCTATTATAATTTACAGACACAGACAGTCAACTTTTGTTTTTTTTTTTGTTTCTAGTAATAGACACAATCACTAGAAAATTGGTTAAAAGGAAAATATATTTCATTAGTTTATGTTTACTTTGGTTTCCTATTGACTGTCATTTTTCATTTTCTTTCATTTTCGAGGTACAAATAAGCCTAAGTGATTCCTTAAGGAATTCCTTGATTGTTTGAGATGGTAGAGATTTCAGACTTCAAAGAGGTGAGAAAATGGATTAGCATAGTTTCCATCTACCAATGGAGAAGCATGGATTGAAGAAACTCCACAAGAGTGAGAATTATCCTACAAGGAGCATGTTAGCACAAGACCCACTCACTACAAATGATAGAGGACCTAGAATTAGACCAAGATTTCCCAACCTACAGAATAAGAAAGGACTCGAGATTGAGCTAGGATTTTTTAGAACCCAAGCCAGGAAGTGAATCAGGCTTGAATAAAACAAAATGACCTCGTCTCCTACACTTGGGGGAGAGCGACATATGTTGAAGAACCAGCTCCCCCAATGCGAGCGGAAGCTTGGACTATTCATCGTGGGTGGACGTTGGAGGGCATCCAACAAGTGAACCTTGAACCACCTTTGACTCCCTTCGAAATATTGCATCCCTGTCAAATCTGCCATATATGTGCTCGATATGATCTTGAATCCTCAGTATGTTGGGAGGCACATATGCCAATGATGCAAAATCATGTCAATGACCAAAAAGACCACATCACAGTTGCCTTGGCTCGTTGCCTCTCCTGGTCAGCATGTTACTAGATGGTACTGAACTTAGAGAAGAAGAGCGACTTGCATGGGACGTATGCAAATCCTTCTCTACGCGTGCCTGATCTCTCAAGCTCGACAAATACTATGGTATGAGTTATGACCTCAGAGGAGATCTAGTACCTAATTCTAGTTTTTCATTTTAAGGACATCTAACACATAAATTCTAACTCGCCTCGCTACTCTTAAGAGAACAACCAATAGTCCATCAATCAAGGAAGCAAGGTAAGGCTAAAATATGTCTATAAAGGCCATTCCATGATGGACGCTCTAGGAAATTCCATGATAGGGGTGGTTGTGAACGGATGTGTTGCACCCTCTAGTCTGTTTATAAACGATATACAACATGCATCACATTTCTGCCAATTAATGGTATCAATGAGACTTGGTTGAATCTTGGGATTCATGGATTGTGGAGAAGACATTTTATAGATTCGCATGTGAATGTCATGTCACTGTAAGTTTGGAAAGTCACTCGAGTTGTTCCTCGGCCTCAACTCGAGTTATGAGTGTCAATGAGTTGGGTTAGGAGTCAAAACGCATGATTTAATCTATTTTGAGATAATAGGGTTACAAGTCAGATGATGATTCTTTTTCCAATCCTTAGTCTTAATAATAATTCAACTTGTAAATAAACATGTATTGATTAATATTTAAATATGTAAGAATCATCTAAATAAATATATTCTAAACGTTAAATGTGTAAAAACTAATAAAACATGAACAAATAACCAATAATAGTTAATTAATAATATCTAAAAAATTTAAAAAAATCATATTTTTCGTAGAGTAAATAGCATACGTAAAACATATCAAAGTCCACAATATTAGGAAGATAGATTTAAAATTCCCTTTAAATTTGTAAAATTATCAGAAAAAATCTAATTCTAATGAATTAACAAGTTAACGGATTAGATGACTTGTCTAAACAATGATTAAACCTATTAAGAGTTTGATTTAATAGCTTATGGGTTAATAGTCTCAAAGGTTTCATTTTACCACTCATACTTTGTAGCAACGGTCAAGTCAAACGTGTTAATGGGTTAAACTATGTTATCTCTCACACGTGCAAAATGTTAGGTACCCAAAAAAAACAAAGTTCCTTCAGTAGGTGACTATTACTCCAATTAGGAAGTTGTGGGTTTGAATTCTAATAGAGGTCGAACTTTTTAGTGAAATAGAAAAAAGTGCAAAATGTTAAGTGGAAGGCTGAAGGCCATGCATCAACATCATCTCGACAAAGAAAAAAATCAACATAGTTACTTCAATATTACATCTTGAGTTAGAATAGTCAATTTAGTTTGACCTATAGTCCACCTCATGTGATTGCACTATATTGAGAAAAATAAGAAACGAGATGGAAATCTAAGGATGCAAATGGATTGAAAATGGACCTAATATATCCTTTACTATGTTTACATTTGTTTAAAATTTTTGAATATGTATATAGATACAAGTATGTGTTGGATATGAAAATTGGAAATCATATCTAGAGAAACCTAAACACAAGTGTTTTTTGGATATTTCCCACATATTGAATATGAAAGAAATAAGACATGGATAAAATTTAGATATGCATGTAAAAAATGAATATTAATAGTATCTAGTACAATTATAAACCTGATGAAATATTAATATAATAATTCATAAATTATAGATTTACTAGATAAATGTCAACTTGATAAGATATAAACATAATCATAACTTATATAAATCTATAATGACCACTAGTAGGGTGCAAATGGAGCTGATTCTAAGAAGATATGTCCTTTACCATATTCATACACAATATAGATCAATTGAAATATTATAATTAATTTTCATATTTAAAACAAACTATGGATAAAATTGTAATCAAATCTCAAGTGAAAATGTGATGAAATGAACGTTAAATCAAAATTCATATAATATTTTAATAATTATTCTCATTCTAATTACAAATATTTGATAGCAATAGTTTTTTATTTTATGCTATTATAATAAGTTCTAATAATCACATACAAAAATTATAGACGTATTATTGTAACATATGTGTATCATCAATGAAGTGGCTAGGATTTTTGTTTGAGGAGAAAGACCATGTGTTTAAACCACAATCATATATCCATATCCATATTTGGAAATTGTAGCAACATTCGAATTTGTAATGATATTTGAAAGCTTGTATGGACCACTATTTGTATTCGTATCCGTATTCGAAAAAATCCAAACACAAAGCTAAATTTAGTTCAAATATTTGCATCCTTATTGTACTCCTACGAGAAACACTATGATTGAGCCAAGGACGATTGCATAGAACTACATCTTGATTGGCTTACGATGAAGGTGTCGAAGTGGCGTCATTACTCGAGTGCAAGAGGATAGTTGTAATGTCTTAGTGGAGGATAGTTGTAGTGTTTTAGTGGATGGTTTAGTAGTACCTAGTCTAGAATAGTTGTAATGACTTTTTCTTCTTGATTTCCAAGTTGTTTGCAAGGAACCAACTGTCATGATGTAGTTAATCAGGAAGAGTAGAACTCACACTTCTTTCTTAAGTTTCAATCTCACGAACTGCAGAGAGAGAAAAAAAAATCTATTGATTTCAAAAAAAAAAAAAATTACTTGCAAGGCCTAGATAGACCTAACCTACAGTGACCCCATCTATGGTAGATGGTTATGATCCCCTCTTGCTACTAAGATGTTTTAGTTTGTCAGGTTGTCTCTTGCTTATCTACTAATTCAACAACAATTTGAAAAGTTAACCTATTCAGGAATCTCTAGATCTATGCTATTTTCAACTACTCGAATCAATTTGTCTCTTACTACGTCCTTCCTCATCTGAACCTCATCATTTAAGGCTATACCATCCTATGGTGTTGCCAAATGGAAGGATCTTATCAACATCCATGAATGATAAATCATAGATCTAACTACAGAATTGAAAAAAAAAAAAGTACTATCATAGTACTGGCTAAGTTCACACAAGCTAGAGATAAGGGGGATTGAACCACTGAAATCCACTATAGGATAAACCACTGCTTCTCAGGCCTCCTTGATTGATTCTACCATAGAAGCCAACAACAGACGATAACTCTTCTCGAAACAGGACTTACAACTTTCATCATACTCTCTTCTCAAAATATCAAAAGGTCTTGAGTTGGAATCTCGTTCAAAATATTGGATTCTTGTTAGTTATATAGCACTACTATGTAATAACAAATTGATTTCATGTAGACATATTTGCATGTAGCTATTTTAATAGTTTCATAAAGTATTTGACATGGTTTAACAATGGATAGTCAATAATTCAATAATTGTGAGACCTTTTACATAGAGGGTCCTACTCACAACATTCTTGATTAGTCTTGATCTTTGAACTCTTGGAATACTACTCTGAGCACCGTTGACTATATTGTAAATAATTGTTCATAACGAAATTCAACATACAATGACATGTCTTTGAAAAACAAAGCTCACATGTCAAACGTGATCAGATGTGACTCATCACATTGGATTGGCACTTCATCAAATTCTACTATGGAATCACCAAGGAAATGTGAAGAATACAAGTCTTCCCACTTAACTCAAAGGAGCATCAGCTGAAGCAAAGAGAGTACAAATTGGTGAGACAAATGAATAGAGATACAAGAGAAAGAATAAACGAATATGGAATACCAACTTTCTCCAAGTGTTGGCAACAAAGCGAGAGAGAGAGAGAGAAAATTGCTAGTATCTCAATCTCCCAATTCTTCTGCATGGTACACCACTGCCATTCCCCTTCCAACCCATCTTATATCCCCTAAGTTAAGGTTGCCTACTCTTAAATAAGCACATCGTTGATATCCCAAATCTCATCATGCACAAGACGTTAAAGAGGCGTGTTCGGGAACATGTGGGCAACGATGTTGGGGTTTGTGGCTCTTAGCATATCCAACAACCTATTCAATGGCCTAAACAAACTTAAAGTCCTAATTTAAATACTTTTTCAGCTATAAATAGAGTACAAATCCCCCCATTTTTCCAACCTCAAATGTTTGAGAAATGCGGTGGTGTTTTGGAGGAAAAATTTCTGGAGAAAAGTGCTTTTCATTTTATAAGAAAATTAGTCATCCACTCACAAAATCTCCTCCATCCGATTTACCCTCCTAACTAATTAACCACTACGATTTGTAATCTTCCAAGTCAAAAAAAAAAAAACATCTAAGCTAGTTTTCCTTTGACAAGAAAGCAAAACTGTCTAGTTTCATGTACAAATACTACATGAAAACAGAGGCAAGATCGCTACTCATAATTCAATTTTTCTCTCATTCTCTCTGGACAGCAGTTTTTCGTTTTCCTGTATTTTCATGAGACAAAAAACCAAGAGGAAAGTGAAAATGGTTAACGAGAACACAAGTGACCAAGTAAACGATCTTTCCTCAATAGGAAGTAAGTAATCTAAGAATGAAAGGCCATTTACTCTTTTACAGTAACCATTCTTGCAAAAAGCATGGGTTGGAAGATTTAATTGTCAAAATAAATGAACATAAATTGACGAAACATATTTGTTTACATACAGGTATAATAGTGTAAGGTAGCCTCTTGCTTAGATGGGAAGGAAATCAAATTGAGCGCTCTTTCTAGAGCAACAGAAAACCAAGCAGGTTTTTTCTCTTCTACCCTTTATACAATAATCATTGGAGCCAAAGAATTAATTCCTTGTCAACACCATTGCAAGTGATATCATAACAGATCTCCATGTCAAACTTCTACCATGCGGTATCTGTAGTTTCAACTTCAATTCAATGTTGGAAAAACAGTCGTTGATATGGTGTCGAGCAAACTGAAAAGCAACAAGAAGATTCTTAGGTCTCTATTCCCCTTGTACAGCAACATTTTTCCACTAAAGATAATTATCTTCCAAATCAGTAAATTGTTGAAAGAGTTGTGAGTGAAAGGGTTCTTACCATGTCCGTACAGGCAAAAACCAATACCATCTACGAGCCATTCCTTTCAGGAATCAAAGAAATCTGAACATCCTGAGAACTTTCTTGATTGCTGCTGCCAGAGCCTCCTTCGGCTTTTATTCTAGAAGAAGCTTCCTTTTTTAACTTGTGGTTATTGTATGCTACAACACCTGAAATAGCTGTGCACCAAGAAAATCACCCAAGAAATGAAAAAAAGGTAACCTGAATGTCATATAGAAAAAAGTGCAGCCATCATTGTAGCACATTTTCACACAAACAGAAGGATCTCTCGTAGTAGTACATGAAGTAAAATGTACAGCCTTCAGTAGGTCAAGCAAGTTTAGAGGAACTAAGAGATGCAAATGTGCTTGCTAGTAGGGTTCTGGCAGGGTATTCTCCCTCTCTTGAGCATTCCTACTTCAATTATAAAATTGATATAAACAACAATTATCAAAGAACCAGCAGATGCACCATGCTGGTACGAACTTGGCATCCTTACTGAAATCATTTATCTGATTTTACTTGTTTTCTTATTAAAAGAAAACCATGAACTTTTATACTAAAATCATAATTTACTACCTCATTAAAAAACATGTTCTGCTTGTACATAGTAAGAGCATAACTATATTTGGACAAGGATAAACAGGTAATAGAATATTTTGTTATACCTATTCCATAGCCAAGTAGGTTTATCACCGTAAGCTTTGTGTCTGCGAATATCAAGGCAGACAGTAACACTACCACCCAGTCTCTGACAACCCCAGTCACACGAATTGTCAGTGCACTTGTGCGAGAGATGACAAGAAAAACAGAGAGATTGAGAGCAAAAGTGCAAAGACAGTTGAGTATCAATATCAATGGTGGGAAGTTCCACGTTCCAGGAACATCCATTTTTGTTCTCTCTAAGAAAATCCATGGAATAAAGAGGCAGAGTGCACTGCAGTAAACAAACTAGGCACTGTTAACACACAGAACAGTTATCATGATATAGTGTATTAGAACCTAGAAAAGCAACTTGCCTGCATGGACTAACATAATACATGACAGATATCGAGTTCAGCCTAACACCCTTTCTTTTAACGAATATTTCCATGAAAATGAGTCTCAAAGCTTCACCAATGACACCTCCCATTTGGTAAATCACTCCTACCCAACTAATGCTAACTTCTCCATATGAAGCAACAACAACCCCAAAACTGATAACAAACATTATAAAAAGCATCCTGCAACTCATAGCTTCAAGATTTGCAGCCACTCCAAGAATGAAAACAGCCACAGGCACTGCAAATGTGAAAAACAAATTATTTCTGGATAATCTCGTCAAAATCATTTAAGAGGTGAAACACTTCTTTTTTAATGCAAAACAAAATTATATGAAAGATGATGATTACTGATAGCTTTCAACATCTGTGCGAATGCGACAGATATGTAGAGGTATGCACTGTTGCCCAGCCACAAGGTCATCGCAAACATTGCACCGATTGGAACAACAGATGTAAGAAATCTGAAAGTTCAACCATTAAATAGTGAAAAGTACTAGAGACCTAGAAAACAAATACAGACAAACAATAACAACAATGCCTGATCCCAGAATCTGGGGCTGGCAAGTCTAGTCGAAAAGCATTTAATAAAAAAAGGCTTTATTATTTCCATAGAATCTAGAAATATTTTAATTGAGATTGATGTTATGCTCATAGAAATGCAGATCACCATGTATATCTACAGAATGTTTGAAGCCTAACCCATTTGATCGAACAACAGAAGAAATCATAAAATGATCGAGCTTTTGTTTCATTTCAAGACAAGCAATATATCATTTGTACAATCTTGTTCTATCGTTGTATAAAGATTCCATTACCTATAGAAATTCTGACAACGTGATTAAAGCCCATAAGATTGTTGCCTCAAACATTCAAATATCCAGTGATGCTAAGGCAACCTCAATGTGCAACTAATAAATATAAATTGTTGGTCTGGAATAAATGTTCTGTTAAACTAAGATATTACTAGGGCAAATTACATTTGATCCTCTGTGCTTTACTAATTGAAATTGTCTCTCCCTTTAAAGGTTCTTTAAAATCATGATAAACAGATACAAGTAAAATGCCTTAAACACACAGTAGATTTCATTTTCACAAAACGATTTCTTTAACGTTCCGAGCACTTCTTTCATCTATCTAGGAATTGACATTAGTGACTTTATCATAGTTAATGAGAAATCCCCAATCCCATCTTCTCTCAGAGTTCCTCCAGTTCCACTACCCCTCTTTATTCTGCCTCTCTATCCGCATAGCTGTTTTAAAGACCAGACACTGCAACACTCACACTCCCTTTGTCCTACATCCAGTGCAGTGCTACTTGAAGTGTTGCACTGTCACCATGTCTCATGCTTTAGACATCAGATACCCAACTAACAATAAGTTATCAAGAAAAATTACATAAGGAACAACAAAGTAAGAAGATGAGAGAGAGAGAGAGAGAGAGAGAGAGAGAGAGAGGAGAGGATGATGCTTTCCAATATTCACATGTACTATATTATCTCATCACAAAGGTGTACATGTACTCCTACAAAACATACTGAGAGCTCGCCATATGCTAACATGTGTGGCGTTGGTATGTCTCACTATGTTTATAGTGGCACATAAACCAGAAACACCATGATGTCAGACCTACCATTGTCCATTCCTTCATCATTTCAACTGCTACCTTATCAAAATCCAACCCTGTTTAATATGTCTAAGTTCCTTATGAGTGACGGCCTTGCCCTTCTCATGGCAGATTAAATGGACTATGATAGCATTTGTTTGCAACTCTTACATGCTCCATGTGCTTCAGCGTCCATTGGGAGTGGGGATCGGGAAACAAACACTGCAGCTCCACAGTTTGAGAACCGCTCCATCTACAGTAACCCAAGAAGCAATGGGGAGTGGATGGTTGGACATTCCTAGTGGGAGCGGATGACTTTATCAGACGCAAAGACCAATTTATCCATGGTAGATGTGTGTAATTTTGAAGGAACCATGCAACAAGTACTACGGAATGCCATTCATTATGTGCTTTCACCAACTATTTTTACCTTACTCTTCAAGAGCTCCAAAAGCCCTGTAGAGCACTTTCTTCTACATAACACAATGGCGATCCTCAATGAAGCCTTTTGGAGGTCTAAGCTTGACTGCCACACATCTTGAGGTGGAGCATACAATGCGATTTCTTCCTGTTGCTCGAAAAACTTTGTTAATGTCATTCTTCTCTTATTTGTAGCGATGATCATCGATGAAGCCTTCTAAAGGTTGAAGCTTGAGTTTGATTTCTCTTGAGGTGGAGCACATAGTGCGATTTCTACTTGATTATTCTTCTTATTGCTTGAAAAGCTCCATTGACCACCTTATTCTCTTATTCACAGAAGTGACGGTGAAGCCTTTCGAAGGTTGAAGGTCGAATCAATTTCTCTTAAAGTGGAGTATACAATACGATTTCTGCTAAGGTCGATTGTCTCCCTTCCCTCACTTCTATTGCTCTCCTAACATGGAAATTAGGGTTTCCACGGTAGGATTTTCGAATTTAGACGGATATAGGGTTGTGTTGTTGTATTCTGATGGCTCTCCATTTTCTCCCTTTATTGGTTTTTGGTTAGTCTAGTACTTTAGATAGATTTTTCCTCTATTGTTAAGCTACATGCAATAGTTGATAGGTTTTGAACTTTTTTTAAAAGATCATAAACTTGTTTCTCTTTGCAATTTGCAACCCACCAAGTAGTATGAGATGCAAACTCCAATATCACACTACATTTGTTTGTGGTGATTGGTGTTCATAATAGTTGGAAATTATTGGTAATTTTTATTGATTTTTGATAGGATAGAAGTCTTGATTTCCTTAATTAAAATCTCAACAAAAAACTTGATCAATGTACCAATTAAGAAATAAAACTGAGCAGAAGTTGTTTGAAGATTTTTGTCATCTTCTTCCTTCAAATAATATCAAAATGTTAATTGTAACAATACCTATCATTATTTCAGTTGAGAATCAAATGCTATCATTGGTTTGTTAGAAATCCAACCTTATTAGGTTTGTTAGAAATCCCTTGTTTCAAAATGTACGCTTTGTGATTTTGTTAGTTTCTTATCGTCTCTATTGATGACTTTCAATAATGTCAATTAGTAATATTCTACGTATGTGTTGTGATATTTTGTAGCCAATTTCAATCACATATCAATTATATTCGTTATTAAAGACCTCCATGCTTTTAACCTAAGTAACGGTTTAGAATTGACAGAACGGTTGAAGTTGGTCGTATTCTTTTACAATGAAATGAAACATTACTTTGAAGTGGCCTTCCCACTTAGGAATGTAGTGCACAATGTCGGAATTACGGATAGTGGAGTTGTAGTAGTATGAGATGCATATTCTAATATCACACACTACATTTGTTTGTGGTGTTCATAATAGTTGGAAATTATTGGTAATTTTTATTGGTTTTTAATAGGGCGAAAACTTCAATTTCCTTAATTAAAATCTTAACAAAAAATTTGATGGATGTACCGATTAAGAAACAAAACTGGGCGAAAGTTGTTTGAAGATTTTTATCATCTTTTTCCTTCAAACAATATCAAAACATTAATTGTAACAATATCTATTATTATTTCAATTAAGAATCAAATGTTACCATTGGTTTGTTAGAAATCCAACTTTATTTGGTTTGTTAGAAATCCCTTGTTTGTATATGCATGTCTTGTGATTTTGCTAGTTTCTTATCGTCTCTGTTGATGACTTTCAATAATGTCAATTAGTAATATTCTACGTATGTGTTGTGATATTTTGCAGCCATATATTAATTATGTTTACTATCGAAAACCTTCGTGCTCTTAACCTAAACAGTGATTTAGAATTGGAGAAGAGTTTAAGTTGATTGTATTCCTTTACAATGAAATGAGACATTGTTTTGAAATGACCTTCGCACCTAGGAATATGGTACATAATGTTGGATTCACGAATAATGGAGTTGTCAACAACATGATTAATGATCATTGGATGGTATATTTTGACAATTGTACAATGATACCTGAAATATTTGTGAAACTCTACACAATTCTTTGAGCGAGAAACGTAATATATGATAGTTGCTGGGTTTCTCTAGAGGAACAAGAGCGAATATTCCTACAAACAATAGGTCATAGTTATAAGAATGGGGTCCTTTAACAAACCTTACAACACCTTAGGCAAACAATAAGCAAATACATGCATCGTGTGCTAAATATAGTTATTGCTTGGGTTTTAGATGTAATATGTCCCTAAGAACCCCTCAACATTACCCCACATCATATTAGGGAACACCTCAATGACAACTATATGTTATTTTTCAACGATGCAATTGGTGCTCTAGACGATACATATATCCATTGCATTGTCGATAAGCACTCGCAACTAGCTTATAGATGTGGAAGGAATCGTTGGCACAATCCAAAATGTCCTTGGTATTTGTGATTTTAATATGAAGTTCACCTCTGTATCTGTAGACATCCTAATTCTGTAGTCACTTGTCGGTGGACTTCTCTGAAAAAACTCGCTCTGGTCGTGACGGATCTAACCCCTTTTCAAACCCATCTAACACTCATGGAACTTATTCAACACATAAACCTATTCTTAAACACAAGCTCAAAGCCCATTGGTAGTTCATATAGTTAGATACAGGCCCTACGCAATTCATTGATGCAATTCTACGACACAATTACCTAACGCACAGTGTTCTGTATCAGTTACTTTCAGAGAGACTGATCTATCTATTCATTGGATGTGCGCGGTGTGTCTGTTACACCTCATTGCATCCTTGCTAACGAGGGATGCTTGGGCTTCGAGACTCTTGGTTGCTTTGCCTTTTAAGATCTCAGTATCCCATGTACTAAGGGGGTGGGCATTTTACAATCCATACATAGCACACATATTGAAGAGAAGCCTGATAGAGAGAGCCTTGCCTCCACCCATTGACCTTGCCTGAGAGTGAATCGGAGAGAGCACCCCACGTAGCCTGGCATCCACTTTGGTTCTCAGCCCCAACCATGCCTCCGTCATGTCTAGCAAGAACCACCATCCGAAGAGATGCCGCCACAAGTTGCAATGCTAGAAGAGGCAACCAACCCACCACGCTGGTGACCTTTTGTTATCCTGGCATAATTGAATGTTCTTCTGTGTGACTTGGTCTTGTTTCCCTTTATTTGCATCGTTGGGTTTGCATTGGTTTTTTTTCTTTTCATTGCACCATTTCAGTTTTCTGGTGATGGGTTCACTGTCCATGTGAGGCTGCTGGCTGTTAAGCACGGGCCGTGACCCATCGTTGTGTATCCCACATTTTTCTTCTTCCTCCATTCTCCTCTACCCTCCATCAACATCGGAAGGAGTTCCATGAGCTCATGACTAGGTTCCATGGTTGCGAGTGTGTAGGGAACCTATCAACCAACAATGGAGGTGGGGAGGATGATGGGAGCGTTTTTGATTGGGTTTTCTTGCATCATTGTGTTCCTTGGCCTCTCCTCATGCTTATCAGTTGCATGATTCGAATGCTTGCATTCCGTTATTTCGACGATGAAGTTTGCTATCTGAAACAGAATACCTGGGCATGTAAATATCTAGCGCAAATTGTAGGCGCAAATACTAAGTACAAATACCCAATGCACTTTGCCTTGATCCAGAGCACAAACAGCAAGACTGAACCTTACTTTACATGATTTTCTCGATTGGTTTTGAGTCCTGTCTCAGATCTATTTTCCTGCATATGTTATTCGCACTTTTACATGGCATTTAGCATCACATGACTACACACATGTTGGCTTTGGTTTACATCTACTAGAGCAATGATGCTTACTATATAGAGTTTTAAGAACTAAATGTGATGATCTTGCATACCACTCTAGCGTTTACCGATGCAATTTTTATGCACGAGCATCCAATTTTGAACACGTATAGCGTGATTGAACATTAAATTGCATTATTTTCTGTCCTACATCTTCGCATTAGCATGACATCGAGTACCCAACTCTTAACATAAAGTAAGGAGTTAGTATACATTGGCATTAGCCAAACATATGAACCAATAAGTCAAGAAAGACTAACTCGTCAGACGTATGGGGGTGCCTAATACCTTTCACATGCATAACAAGGATCTTTACTTTTTATTTGGCACGTAATAACTTATGTATCACATCTTTTTAATACGGATCATCGCAATAATATGCCTGCATTGTTTTTATCATATTTTCATTTGTATTCGATTTTCCTCGTCTTTTGATTTCAAATACACTAGGTAGCAATTCCTTTGTTTTCTTATCCTTGTTATGCCTAAGTTTTTGTGTTCATTTGCATTATCTACATAAGTGATATCTAACTCCAATATTTCTACTCTGTAGGAGGTTGGGAACTACGACGACCGCTTGCTCAGTCAAGGGCACATCTACGAGGACCTTGAGTTTATGGTTAGTACATTTTATCGCCTAGCTCCTTTTATCTATTTGACTGATGTATTTTCCTGATACCATTTGCTATTTGGTTTACCAAGTTGGCGATGCACGGAGGTTGATGCGATGTCACTAAGCACCCATATTGGAGCATTTCCAACACCTCTTGGATTTTCTACGCGAGTTCTTGCTTCACTGCACTCCCTTCAACGGTTTACTGCGGATTCCTACCATCGACGAGCGCTACTCGTTCTTTCGGGCTCTAGTGGAGAGGTGGAGATACGAAATGCACACCTTTCACTTCCCTTTCGGGGAGCTAACAGTGCTGCCAGATTACTTGGCCCTACTGATGGGGTTGCCTTTTAGTGAGGAGCTGATTATTTGGCAGGTGACTTAGGGATTCAATATGACACTTGGTTTGCTAGGTCAGGTGCCACTAAAGTTGCTGAGGGGTAAGTTCAACTTCACCTTGGGCTGGCTACAAGAGTGGGTGCAGCTTTAGCCAGATCCAACACCAGAATCAATGTAGGTGCAATTTGTATTATGATACTTTTTGTTGGAGCTGATTTAACTCATTTTCTACGACCTATTCGGCTATTATGCACATGTGGACTCGTTAGTCTACAGTAGCGACCTGGACCGCCTGGATTATTATGACAAGGGTGGTGCCAGCTACACTTGGCTACTATATGGCCTTGATAATGTGATATGACTCCGGCATCGCTCGTATGTGGGGTTGTATCCCCTGTTGTCGGTAGGTATTTTATTTATTTTCAAGCAAAATAATCCATTTAAAGAAACTACCGGTTAACTTTTCCTTGCTTTGCTTTGACAGTACTGGGCCATAGAGTATATTGAAATGGGGCATTATTTCTTCCACCTACGTCCCATGTTATTGCCCCTTCGAGTCGCATCGAGCATATAATGATAAGACTTGTAGCTGAAGACTCCGGATGTGGCTTGATGGTCAAGCTCACACCTTTGACAGGGAAGGACATGGTAGGCTATCAAACTTGTACAAAGGGGCACCTAGTAAGACTAGTAGATCTGCGAATTAACAAAAGGATATGATAAGTTATCGAACTCATCGACCGAATAATTTAGATTATTAGCTTGAGGAGAAAAGGGGTATGACTAATCAACCAATCTTGCCAACCGAAACGTCAAACAGTTTGACAGATGTCCTCAAATAATTAGGGTTACCAGCTCAACGAAGAGGAAGAAAAGGATATAATTCAGATTATCGGCTTGAGAAGAAAAAGGGTATGGCTAATCAACCAATCTTGTCAACCGAAACATCAGACAGTTTGACAGATGTCTTCTGAGTAGTTAGGGTTACTAGCTCAACGAAGAGGAAGGCATGACAAGACCATCAAGCTTGTCAATCATAAGAGAAATGGCAGATGACAGTTCTATCGATCACAAGTATGTAAATAGATCTATCGGTAAAACAAAGTAAGAAGATAGGTTAACAGAGCTGTTGGAAAAACAAGGTAAGATGACAGGTTAATAGACTTCTCAGCATAATAGAATGAGATGACTGGTAAATAGACTTGTCGGTAAAACAAGATAAGATGATAGATTGGCAAAACAGAAAAAGATGATAGGTTAATAGACCTGTCAGCAAAACAGAATGAGATGATAGGCTAACAAATCTGTCGACAAAATAAAGCAAGATGACAGGTTAGACAAACTTGTTGACAAAACAGAATGAGATGATAGGTTACCAGATCTGTCGATAAAACAAAATGAGATGACAAATTAACAGATTTGTCAACAAAACAAAACAAATGATAGGTTAACAAACCTATCAGCAAAATAAAGTAAGATAATAGGTTAACAGTATCAATTGGTTTGAAGGACATAGCTCATGACTATAAGGTCTTAACTCATGTAATATCTAAACACAACTTTCCTCATCCACTTGGAGGTTAACAATAATAATTTAAACACACAAATATATTTACTTGTTGTTGTTACTTTCACTCTAATTATTATTGTCCTTATAATATTTTGTTTAACTCTAGATAAATACTACTTAGTGGACATTAGATATTCAAATAGGAAAGTATACCTTGTCATTTATCGAACAATAAAATATCACATTCCTCAATTTCAATCCTCAGAACCTAGAAGGAAGGAAGAATACTTCAATCACATGCATTTATCGTTGAGAAATGTTGGAATATGTAAACTTCATGCCACCTTTCGATTATCCTACTCAAGTCAGGATTGTTGTTGCTTGCATGGCACTTCACAATTTCATTGTCGAGCAACAATTAATGGATGAGGTATTAGAGTAAGTTAAAATTGATGAGACTATGGTGGAACGTGAGCTAGAGATGAATGATAAAAGTGAAGACCTTGTGACCTTAGATGAAACCGACATGACTATCATCCATGACTGGATAAATGATCAAATTCACATAACTCATAATGGCAATTAGACTTTAGGAAATTTTGTTGTAAAATACCAAGTCAATATTTTATTGTATTTATCTTTGATAAAGGTATTTTTCGTTGTATTTTGTTGTATTTACCTTTGACTAAACTCAAAGCTAAACACAACGAAAAATACCTTAGTCAAAGGTAAATACAATTAAATATTGACTTGGTATTTTACAACTATTGACTTGATATTTAACAAAAAAGGTGACATGAAGTTTAGTATATTCCAACATTTCTTTAAAACACTCAAAGTCCTTTCAATCACATTCCTCAACAATAAATGCGTGTGATTGAAGTGTTCTTCCTTTTTTTTAGGTTCTAAAGATTGAAATTAGACAACGTAGTATTTTATTGTTCGATAAGGGACAAGGTATACTTTCCTATTTGAGCATCCAACATTCACTAAATAGTATTAACTAGAGTTGAACAAAATATTATAAGAACAATGATAATTCGAGTAAAAGTATCAATAACAAGTAATATATTTGTATGCTTAAATTATTATCGCTAACGTTCAGTTGAATGAGGAAAGTTGTGTCTAGATCACATATTGCATGAGTTAAGACCTTATAGTGATGAGTTATGCCCTCCAAATCAATTGATACAAAGGTGAACTTCATGTTAAAATCACAGATAGAAAGGACATTTTAGGTTGCATGCCGGCAATCCTTTTCACACCTATAAGCAAGATGCGAGTGTTTATCGACAATGTAATGGATATGTGTATCGTTTAGAGCACCAATTGCATCAATAAATAATGACAAATACTTGTCATTTAGATGTTCCTTAATATGACGTGGGGTAATATTGAGAAGTTCCTAGAGACATATCACATGTGAAACCCAAGCAATAACTACGTTTAATACATGATGCATTTATTTGCTTATTATTTGCCAGAGTGCCGTAAGACATGTTGAAGGACCTTATTCTTATAACCGTGACCGAATGTTTGTAGGAATATTTACACTTGTTGCACTACAGATACCCTGTGACAAGCACATATTACGTTTCTCACTTAAAGAATGGTGCATAGTTTCACAAAATTTTTATGCATCATTCTACAGCTGTCGAAACACATCCTCCAATGACCATTAATCATGTTGTCGACAACTTCATTACCTGTGAATCCAACATTGTGCACCACTTTCCAAAGTGAGAAGGTCACTTCAAAGTAATGCCTCATTTCATTGTAAAGGAATGCAACTAACTTCAACTCTTCCTCCAGTTCTAAGTCATTGCTTAGGCTGAGAGTACGGAGGTCTTTGATAGTAAACATAATTAATATGTGATTGAAATGAGCTGCAAAATATCACAACACATACATAGAATATTACTAATTGAAATTAATGAAAGTCATCAATAGAGACGATAAGAAACTAGCAAAATCATAACGCATGTGTATACAAATTGGGGATTTCTAACAAACCTGATAGGATTGGATTTCTAACAAATCAATGGTAACACATGATTCTTAATTGAAATAATGATAGATATTGTTACAATTAATGTTTTAATATTGTTTAAAGGAAAAAGAAGGCAAAAATCTTCATACAACTTTCACCTGGTTTTGTTTCTTAATGGGTACATTGATCAAGTTTTTTGTTAAGATTTTGATTAAGCAAATTGAAATTTTCAACCTATCACAAACTAATAAAAATTACCAATAATTTCCAACTATTATGAACACTACAAACAAATGCAGTGTGTGATATTGGAGTATGCATCTCATACTGCCGGGTGGGTTGTAAATTGCAAGGAGAAACATGTTTATGATCTTTCCAAAAAAGTTCCGAGCCTATCAACTATTGAGTACAACTTAACAGTAGGTAAAATCTATCTAAAGCACTAGACTAACCAAAAAACCCATGAAGGGAGAGAATGAAAATCCATCATAATACAACAATACAATCCTATTTCCGTTTAGATTTCGAAAACCCTACCATAAAACCCTAGCTTCCATGTTAAGAGAGCAATAAAAGAGAGGGAAAGGAGATAATCAAACTTTGTAGAAATCGCATTGTGTGCTCCACTTCATGAGAAATTGAACTCGAGTTTCAACCTTTGGAAGGCTTCAATGATGATCACTGCTGCAAATAAGAGAAAAATGTGGTCAACAGAGCTTTTCCAGCAGTAAGAAGAATAATCAGGAAAAAATAGCACTATGTGCTCCACCTCAAGAGAAATCGAACTCAAGCTTCAACCTTGGGAAGGTTTTTGACGATCACTCTTGCAAATAAGAGAAGAAGGTCGTCAACAGAGCTTTCTGAGCAATAGGAAGAAATCGCATTGTGTACTTCACCTCAAGATGTGTGGCAGTTAAGCTTCAACCTTCAAAAGGCTTCATCGAGAATTACCGTTGCGTTGTGGAGAAGAAAGTGCTCTATGGATCTTTTGGGCACTCGAAGAGTAAAGTAAAAATGGTTGGTGAAAGTACATAACGAATGGCACTTTGTAGTAATTTTTGCGTGGTTCCTTTGAAATTGCATACATCTGTCATGGATAAATTGGTCTTTGCACCGGATAGAGTCATCTACTCCCATCGGAAATGCCCAACCATCTACTCCCCATTGCCTTTTGGATTATTATAGATGAAGCGGCTAATGGTGTGATTTTTAGACCGTGGTGCTACGGTGTTTGTTTCTCGATCCCCGCTCTCGATGGACGCTGGAGCATGTAAGAGCTACAAACAAAAACTACCTATATCGCACCCACACTACTTTGAAATCCTAGGTGTTGAACAAAAGAAGATCATTAATATTTGTAAAGTATAATCTGTCACATCCTACTAATGAATCGATTAGGCTTCATTTGTGTACCACCACTTCTGCACCAGAATCAGTGAACAACTGCAAAAGTCACTAGGAAGTGGGTTTTCCCCGCTTCTGTGAATGGAAACCGATCCGCAAGAAGCGGATGGGAATTTTTTCTCATTTGACAACCCATCCCGCTCTTTGCCCCGCTAGAAGTTAGGGGAAGTGAAGGCGGGTGGTACCGAAGAGGACCATAAGTCTCAGATCCCCCGTTACAACATGCTTACTTGGACAGTTCCTATGTCATCCTCCTCTTGTAATTCAACCAATCTATATTCTATAACAGTTTGAATCCCTACGATTGATAAATCCAGTCATGCAGTATACATCTGCAACGAGTTCTCGTTTATAAAACTCAAAAAAGTCGTTATACCACATTTCACAATCAAAAGCCAGCAGAAAAAAGCAGAACATAAGTGCAAAAGAAGAAACAAACATTCGCAATGCTCACATTTCAGGCGACATTCCTTGCTCGATCTCAACAATCTGCACACCAGGATGAGAAGGAGAGATTAGAAAAACGAACGAAAATGTATGGAGCGGCGATAAAGACGTAAAATGGGAAAGCGAGAGGAAAGACAACCTTGAAGACTTTGGTGAGGAAGAAGCAGAGGACGGAGGAGAAGACCATGTGGAGCAGGGTGAGCGCCACGGGATAGGGGAAGTTGATCTCTTTGGACGACAACACCCACTTCAAACCAAAACAACAAACAAACAACACATTGCTTAAAAATAGATCTAAAGAAAGAAAGAAACCAAGCCAACAAATACCTTGTTGAAGAAAATCTGTCCGCTGGAGAGGGTGATGTAGAGTAGGAGATACCCGTAGGTGATGAGACCCTCCTTTGTTTTCAGCCACCCACCTGCTGCTTCTGCTTCTTCTGTAGGATCCTCCACTTCTTTCCCCATTGTCAGATCTGATCCGAGCCAACCGAGGAAGGAGAATGAGGAGGAGGAGAGATTGCTGCTTGATGCTGATGCAGGTGCAGACAGTGATGAGTTGCTGTCTTGCCGACTTTGCCGCTGTTTCCGTCCTCAACTTCGTTTTACTTCTGTTAAAAAAAAAAATCCAAATAACTCATGCAAGTGAGGTTTCTTTGAAACTAAGTCTGTTGATACATAATCAAATTAATCGACAAACAAACTTGTGGTGATGACATTATTTATGCTCGTGGCACTCGCACTTGTTAATTTATCCATGAGTCAGTCCTTCCTATTACCCATTCTTAGGGGGGCCAACGGTTCCACGTTAGACGTCAACGATCTATCTTATCCTCGACCTACTGCTTGTCTGAATCCGTTAGGATTTATGAGTAGGTTAATGGGACAAACTGGAAAATATACAATAAAATGACCAATCCTTCTAAGGGATTAACTTGTACATAAACATGTATTATATATAAAGGTCGTAATTTTTGATTTGACATGCCAACCGATCATTAAAATGGTGAGGATTGTGCTTAAATGAATTCAAGCAATCTATTTGACCTGTTTGATAAATGAGTTAATGCATGTTCAACAGAGTCAATCCAATTATAACATGTCAATCGGTACAAGGAATTAAATATGTAACCTTTTAATTTTATTTTATTAATATATGTAGTTATTACTTATAAAGTTGATTCCTATGTAACATTTTATATTATTTATGTACTTAATTATTCACTTGTATCTTATGAATAATTATTTAGGTTTTTTTTTGTTTTTTAATAATATTCAAGGTAAGATAAGATTAAATAGATTCACTAGATTAAACTGGTTGAGTCATGTCAGATCAATCCATTTATAAATGAATTAGATTCGGATTAAAATTTGCAACTTATTTAATTTTTGCCTCTGTCTGATATTATTATTAAATTATCCACATTGCCCATAGTCAGCTTGAGCATCAACAAAAACCACGTACAACACTCTTCATTATCTGTCTTAACTACAACTTATGCTATTTGAAACAAACCACTATTTCCATCATTGACAATAGGCATAACCAATACCCCTTGGTATTTAGATTTTAAGTGGCAACCATCTAATTCTTTTAAGCTTCCTACAACCCTAATGAAAACCTTCACTGCACCCATGTAAAGGCTCTTAAATCCATGTCCTCTTGAATAGTCACAGTGCACAACACTTCCTATATTTTTTTCTAACAATTCATCAATAAAATAAGGATATGTAACGTTCTATATTTTCTATAATAATTTAAAATAAATTAAATGACAAGAAAATTAAAACTAAACAAAAGATATTAAACAACCAGGAACCTGTATGTGCGACTACAAGATTCCGATCTATGTGCACTATGCTAAATCAACCATATGTCTGCACCTGCAAACCAAAATCACAAGGAAAACACATGAGTGACAGAGGTCACCCAGTACGCACCCTAAGAAAACCACGGAAAGCAAATCATAATTAATTTTCTTTTATATTCATTTTGCAAACCATTTCTCTAAAATCACACAAACTAGGCTCACATCGGCCAAAATCATAACTGGGGCTCTACCAGCCCAAACCACAAGCAAAGGCTCTCAATGGCCAAAACCATACACAGTGAGTCAAGAAGCCCGGCACTAGGCAACCAAACTCTGGCCATAAGCAGTTCACCAAAAAGCAACCAACGGCGTCTGCACTGCCACGACGTGCCACATTGTGTAGGAGCCGTGTCGTTCAGCGATTCTCCCACCTAGAGAACCCTCACAAAGCCTACCCCTTCTTGGGAAGGTTGTCCTGTCTCTAAGGATGCTACCAGTTATGGGGCACGTGTTCCACCCGCACTGGCTACATAATGTACGCCTCCCCACGGCGTCCTCCACACACGGTACTTAGGAGGGAGTATCATACCTCCACACCTGACAATACAGGAGCTTCAGTGCTCACAGCGACAACAAGAGTATCATACCTCCCCGTTATACCATAAGACACCTCAAACCCGCAGACCACAACCCTAACCTTGAGATGATAGTCAAGGAGTCTCATACCTCCAGGACTCGACGCCCCTCAGCCTCAGGTATCTCGGCCCCCGACCTCGACTAGGGAGTCGCACCCAAGCACCTGAGAATGTCGTCACATTCTTTGGTCCCGACGACACGATCTCACACTGTCTCGGCCTGCACCTAGACAACTAGGAAAACCATTTTTCTAAATCAGCCAACTCATCTCTTTTGAAAACATTTTTGAAACCATTTTATATCTTTGAAAACTCTTCCAAAACCTCGGTAAAATGACGCATCAGGTGTTCCAAGGGACCACCACTAATGACCCACAATTCCATATCAAAGGGCAATACAAACCAATCCTGAAAACCCTCGGGAATCATATTTTATAGCATATTTGGGCCCTGGTTTGGCATGCTAAAAAACAAGTTCGGTATGCTGAAATCATCTGATTCGGTATGCCGTTCTGTCTTCGGTATGTTGAAATTCACTAGATTGGTCGACCAAAAGAATTTGGTAGGCCGAATTGACAGGAGGACCAATACTGTCAGAAAAACAGCATGCCGAACATTCGGTATACCGAAATTCAGTGATTCAGTATGCTGTTTCCACTTCGATATGCTGAATTCTGCGAATTCCAGAAAACGGTCCAAAACCCTACTATTCAAAATCGCCCAACTGGGATCAACGATTGGACCCCCAAAATCAACACCAAAAATCTCACATAAAATATAAGATGTAGACCCTTGAGTTTACTCCAAAACTCAACAAACAAAACCAAAATTCATTCATCATGCATCAAGATATAAAATTGCAAAGGCATAAGGGTCAAAATGACCCAAATCTCAACCACTGACATAAATGTCCATAAATCTAGCATAAAATCTCATAAATTCACAATAAATTCTAGGAATGTAAATTTACCTTGATTTCATGCAATCCTATCAATTTCTACCAATTTCATGCTTTCTAAACATGGGTTGGAGGTGCGTACTTGAGAAACGCTCGCCGACGATCCTTCGGTCGACTCCGGCTACCACGACCCTCGCTGGGGCTCACACAACCACAGGGGTACACCACCAGAGCTCCATACGTTGCTATGAGTCGTTGCACGCCTTCGTTGTCCCTTGAGCACACCGAACAGAGGGGAAGATGCCAGGGAGGAGAAACAGGGGAGGGAGAGTGAGAGGAGACGGGAAAGTGGGGGTGAGTGGAGGGAGAGAGAACGAGTGGAGGGAGAGAGGGAAAGGTGGTGTGCTTGGGATGGGAAAGAGGAGGAGAGGAAGGGTGAGTTGGTCGAGGCTGCGTGCATCGGCTTATAAAGCCATGCAAAGTGGTAGCTGAGCGAGTGTACAACCGCGCATCACATCTACCCTCAAGCCACACGAGCATACCTAACTCACACCACCAACTCGCTCCCACCAATCAGTCCATGAACATGGGCCCCACATGGACCCATATCCGGGTCCTACACGCACAGTGCCAACCACGCACAAGAACATGCCAACAGAAGCCAGTCCACGAGGCCTAAGTCTAAAACCACAAAATCACATCAACGGGCCTCGGAATAGTAATACTCGTCTAGGAAATAAATTCATTAAAAATGTAAATAATTACAAAATGAATTTTACGGGTGTTACAGGAACCAAACCATGGAAAGGCTCTTAAATCCACGTCCTCTTGAATAATCATAGTGCATAACACTTCTGTAATTTTTCTCCAACAATTCAACAATATAATAAGGAACCAAGCCATACACATCCTCCAATGTACAAGGCATTCTTGGCATTGTTATCTCCTTTGCTCTTCTGACTCTTTGATAAGGAAGCTCAACATGGTATGCTTCAACTATTCTTTGAGTTATAGACTTAACTGAAAGAAGTGAATCACTTTTAAGCCAAGGCATGCATCTCTTTGCAATCTAGAATTGTGTGGCAATGGCATTGCTTAGTTTGGATTCACAAAGGCACATGTGTGTGGTTCCTTCAACAACTTCACTTAAAATGTGACACCATTTGCCAACCTGGATTCATGGATTCTTCACTTGCATGAATTGTCATCACATACAACTCTCATCCCCTTTGGCTCCCTTTTTTCATATTTCAAATTAGCTTCATGGATGCTTCAACTCTGTGAATTTCTACTTGTTCTCAAATGTGCTACCTTTTGAGATTTTTGCATTTCCTAGAATGTTCACTACCACTTTTGGTTGATTATCAACTATTACATCTTCAAAATCAAAGTTTTCACCACTATTGCCAATACTGTGGAAGTCACTATCAGATGGAACTATAGACACCTCGATTTCTACAGTCACGCGATGAAGAATTCCTCGTCAATTTGGAAAGATCAGAACCTTCTTGCTCGAGAGCCATTATCAACAAATCCACTAAAATCCACTTAAAAACACTTAGGTCAAACTAAGTAATCCAAAGTCAAACTGGCATCCATTTGAGTTCACCTAGCCCATTTATGACCAAATAGGCTAATCTGGGCAATTGTATTCGAATTAGGTCAAGTGGACCCAAAGAAGCCCAATACTTAGCCATTTTCCACTCAAGATCCTTCTCACAAACATGGCCATTGTGACACCTAGGCCTGATTATCCATTTTAATTGTAATATTGTATAAATAGTTAATTAATAGAAAGTCTATTGTTTCTTGTGATTGTGAGGATTTAGTTGGCTTTCTGTGTACATGTTTGTGATTTGGGACCAATGTGGAGTCTGATTTGAGGATGCATAGTTGTCTCGATTTGCATGTCCATCTTTTTCTTTTTCTTCCTTTCTTTTTCTCTCTTTTCCCTCACGAGCCCTCTCCAACTCCATCTTCTTCTTCTCCTTCCTCAACTCGTGCCACCTCGCGATGGTCGTCTGTGTCTCCCCGTCTCTTCCGACGCGATGGGCGGCCAGCGCGATGCGGGAGGAGGAGGAGATAAAGAGGGGCGGAGGTGGGCGGAAGAGGAGGGAAGGTAGACGCAAGAGAAAATAGGGAAAGGAAGAAAGGGGCACGAGAAAGAGGAGTGTGGTTGTTCACGTGGGCCGCCGATGGGGAGGAGCTTCGCAGGGGCAAGAGAGATTCGCCGGAGTGTGGGGAAGTCACCGGAATGCCACCTAAAGGTACGTGACCCGTCCTTCTCCTCCGTTCTATTCTTATAACATGATATGTTAAATGCATGAAAATGAGAATAAATGCATGTAAAATTGTAGAAAAATAGTAGAATGGATGAAAATGAGATAAATATCATGAATACGTAGATATCATGTGGTTAGAACGAAAATTTGTAGGGTTATACATGATTTAGGGATGTAAGCCACAGTAACTCAAAACGATCTTTACCCCTTTATGATTTTCATATGATTTGTATAGTGAATGGATCGATGAATAGTTTGAGGGGTTTTGAAGTAGGCTAAAGGGTCTACACCCCATGATTTATTGGTGTTTTATAATGCTTGTTTGAGGGGTTCGTAGGAGGCTCCCTGTAATGACTTAGGCATTAGGAGTAGTGCTTGGCCAGATAATTAAGGTGAAATTCAAGCGTGTTAGGCTTTGGGGGTCCCAATGCCTAACGTAGGACACGTTCTCAGTAGTGTCTGACACTTGGATTGCGGGTTTCTGGCCTTTTGGCGTAGTGTGGTTTAGGCACTGTGCTAGCCCTCTTAGGAGTTTTATGGTTTCTCTTGGGCCGTGGAGGTTTGGTGGCGAGTCACTGGTGGCACGAGTCACGTTAACGTGTTTACTAGACACGAACACGACCCGTTTAATAATCGTGTTTACCAGATAGACACGATAAGTACACGAGACATGATAAGGGTAAACCCAAATATAGTTATATCGTGTCGTGTTCGTGTTGTGTTATCGTGTCGTGTTAGAAATTGATAGGTCTAGTTTTTGGTCAACCGAGTGATTTTTCGGTCTACCGATCTGGTGCCCTGAGCCCAGGTTCTGTCGACCGTTCCATTTCGGTCTACCGAGTCAGGTCTTGATCCTGCATTAAGTTATCTTATGTTTTGATTAATATATATATATATATATATGTATATATATATATATATATAAATCTTGGGGGGATAAACATAATGGCATAAATGATTAGGATAATCATTAGAATGGTCTAGGGTTTGCCTAAAAATGAATTAGCAAGATTTCACCTAGGGTATAGGTAGAATAAAAGATGAAATGATTTAGAAATAGTAGATTCTTTCCCTAGATGGTTTAGACTGGACTTTAGGGATAATGATAGTGTCCCTAGGTCTAGGATTTGTGTAGTTTTGTGTGCGGTGCACTGAATGGAGTATTCAGTGGCATTGTTCCAAGTGTTTGAGCCGATCCAACTGTGCTTCCGAGGGACACGAGTCAGTAGGTGTCTTACACTTGGCGCTAGAGCGTGTGAGTTCTGGTTGTATTTGCTTTGCTGTTGGTGCTTTCTTGGGTTGTGGTCGTAGGTTGAGTATAGTGCTCGTGAACCCAGACGCTCCCAAGGTGCTTTTGCCTGGGCCTGACAGGAGAGCTGTCGAGGCTGTGTTTTGTTTGTGGTTTCTCGGCCTTTGGTTTCCTTGCCGCCGTTGCGCACAATATTGCTTGAGTTTTAAAGAATATTTAATGGTTTTTGAAAAGGGTTTTCCTAAAAGAAAGTTTTGGAAAGAAAAGAATGGTATTAAAGGCATGGTTTTGTGATTTTGTGGCCTACTGGGCAGTGGTAGACTGCCTGGTTTACTGTTGCGGCGTCTGAGAGGGATGCTAGTGCTTGTGTGTTGGGCGTCAATGGATTGCCCTTTTGGTTTGTCGACATCCAGGTGTGATGCCTGTGCTTGGTTGCCCTCGGCATAGGTTGCCGAGTTGTAGGTGGGGTGCATGCTGGGTGACCGTTGAGTGGTTACTCATGTGTGCTTTGTTTTGTGTGTTTTTGACAGGTGCAGGATAGTAGCTGTTGGTTGCTAGTGCTTATAGGAGGAGTCACGCCACCACACATCAGGGATCCAGGTGAGTGATAGTTTAGTTTATTTCTGCTGTTTATTAGTTTTATTTTCTATTGAGAGTACTCAGCCTTCGTTACATCATTAGTGTAATTGTTGGTTAATAATAAAGATAAAACAAATAATAAATTTTTTTTTGTTTGCTAGGTTTAGTGGTAGTGACTTGGGAGTCGTTATACTCCTAGTTCCGATGAAATGTGTAGGGTGAAACAGGGGAGTTGCCCTGGTGGCGGGCTATTTGGCATGCTGAACTGGGTCTGGCATATAGAATTCTATCAGATTAGGCCAAGATGCTTGGTTTCGGCGGACCGAAATCACTCGGTCGACCGAAACAGGGGGTTTTGGTATACCAAAAATGTTCGGTATACCGAACCTGGTTTTCGATCTGTCGATTTTGCCCTGCCCCTGATATATATAAATATGAATAGAAAATGGAAACAAAAGATTTTATTTGGATAATGAGCATGTGTTTAGGGTGTTTTCCCTATGTAAATGACACGGAGGAACATGGAACCCAAATAAGTAAATTTGGGAATGGTTTTGGGTTTAAAACCCTAAGAATGAATAAAAGTGATTAATGTGTGGTTTTATATAATTTTGGGCGTGAGACCCAATTTATGAATTTAAAGCATGGTTTTTCATGAATTGAGCTGGGATCCCAGAAGAGGGTCATGTGTTGCATGGAAAAGATTCCTGCAACGAAAGGATGAGATGGAAATGGTTTTAAAAAGAAAAACTTAAGAGTTTTGAAAATAAAACACTAATAATGTGTTGTGGAATCACGAGAGTTAGTGTCGATAATGTGGTAGGAGAATGACACTCCAAAGAAACCAATTATTAGATACGATCGTGATTGCCAGCGTGGGGCCACGAGTGGATGGTGTCGACAAATTGTGAAACATCAATTGTCAAATATGACCGTGGTCACCAATGTTTGTAATGGTGTAGGCTGAGCTTGGGTTATTGAATCTAGTTGTTCGAGTCACCGATGAGACGTCAGATAAAGATGTATCCCCGTGCATAGATGAAAAGAAATTGAGGCCAGTGGGTTGGAGCGATGTCCTTCCGTACGGGGAACTTCACCACGGTGGTGTAAAAAGGTAGGGGAAATGATGTCTTCACCTACTACTTATGTGCCTGGTTACCCCTGATCAAGGTAACATTAATAAGAAAAGTGGAAAAGAATAAGAAAAGTGAGTGGTTTTGCGAAAATGAAAGAAATGTAGTTTGACTAGGATTGGACTTATGAATGGTCCTAAAATCCTAGAATCAAATACGAATTGTGTTTTAACCAGTTACCAGCCAGTATTTATGATTTTAGTTTTGAGCCCTATGAGGCATTGTATTTTAGGTTGGGCTTGGTCGAGTATGTGAATTTCTCAGAATATGAGAAAGGATTTGAAAAGGTATAAAAAGAAAGAAATAATGAGTTTCGGAAAAGAATATGGTTTTGGAAATGAATTTCCAAATGTTTTTAAAAGAAAAGGAAATGTGGTATTTGAAAAGAGTATAATTTTGGGAATAGATTCCCATCTGATTTCTAAGGAAAAGAGAACGATGTTTCAAAATAGATTTTCAAAGGAAAACCAAGTTTTATAAATTAGAAGATGTGTTTTTGATGGTTTTGCCGAGTTTTGTTGTGTGTGTGTTAGGGACGCGTACTGGGTCTCTTAGATGTCACTCATGTGTGCTTTGGTTAGTTTTTAGGTATAGGTCGGGTGCAGTCGAGTTCCGGTGTCGGAGTAGGAGCTTCTAGCTGCACATCGTTTCCTAGAGGTGAGTCTTAGTTACAGTTATTTAATTATTACTGTAATTAATGTAATTTTGCTTATGATACTGTGATCTTGGCGAAATGAGTGGTATTAGAGTGGTATTAGAGCTAAGGTTACACCTTGTGCATTGGCTTGGTGATGTCTAGTCTAATGGCTCCGTGGGATTGTACAATAGGGAGTCGTGCAATTGAATTTTTGGTTGTTGTGTTTTGTTGTACTTGCAAGAAGATGCCTTGTCGAGCCCGCAGCCGTGGCAAGGCCCTTGTGCCCGACTTCGAGACGGGAGTGGGTAGTGCATGGAGGGGTATGAGACAAGAGTTCGGCGAAATGATGCAAGGATTCGCCCAGTCTTTCGGCAGCAGCAACAATGATGAGGCGATGGGAGACCCGTGGATTAAGCAGTTCCGCTAGCTAGGCACACAATCCTTCGATGGACACAACACACCAGAGGAGTGTGAGGCTTAGTTCCTGGAGGTGGAAAAGATCGTAGAGGGGATCGAGTGTCCAACAGAGAAGTGGGTTCAGATCGCAGCATTTCAGTTAAAGGGTGCTACAGATCAGTGGTGGAGGACCCGTGAGCCGCACCGTCCCAAATGCGGACCTGCTGATGATCTCTTGGGAGAAGTTCTGTGAGGCATTTTATGAGAGGTTTTCCTTGAGCATGAGAGGGATAAGTTGGACAGAGAATTCTGGAACCTGAAACAAGGGAGCCAGACTGTGGCAGAGTATGAGTCGTCCATCCTTCGGCTAGAGTAGTTCTCTCAAGCTGTAGTTTCCGAGAAGAACAGAGCCAAGAAATTCATGGAGGGACTCAATCCTGTGTTGAGATCTAGAGTTATTGGCTTCAGATGTCAGACTTTAGCGGATGCTGTTGAGCTTGCAAGTCATATGAGGATGATCGTAGACTATTCTAGGAAGAGTATCCTAAGAAGGAAAAGAGGAGGAAGTCTGTCTCTCAACCTTCCGTCTCTCGTCGACCCTCCGTTTTTCGACCGTGAGTGACTGGAGCGCCAAGTTCTGAGTGTTCTGATAGCTCTGGAAGAAGCTGAAGGAGCGGCCTACATCTGGTAGAGAAGAGAGTGTAGGTTTCAGCCATGCAGGATCTAGTAGTGGCTCGAAGATGGGACCATGCGACGTCTATGGCAAGAAGGGGCATGTAGCGATGCAATGTTGGCACAGGAAGAGGAGCTTAGACAGTGTAGTATGCTACAACTGTGGGAAGTCTGGGCACTATCAAAAGGACTATCCCAGTCAGCCAAAGCTTGCAGGAGATGCGCCACGTCAGCCTACCAAGGGGAGAGTATTCTCCATTGCTGCCCCAGATGTTGGTCGATTTGGAGATGTGGTAAAAGGTGAGAACTAGTACTGCTGTATGAATTAAACCCTGTCTTGTAATAATGGATCCTATCTATGATCAACACTATCTTTTATTATGATTATGATTATAGTTATGGTGTGTTGATGATAGGATATTTTCTTGTGGCTGATCGGATGGCCCTAGTCTTATTCGACTCTGGGAGCTCATTTTCTTTTGTCTCCGAGTCATTTGCTTTTGAGATCGGGACCAGGCCAACCAAATTGGCATTCCACTTGGATGTAGTCACTCCATTTGGAGAACACAGTCTAGCGTGGTAGTATTTGTGACTAGTTGATGTACAGTTGGAGGACAAGCATTTTTAGGCCAGTTTGATTCTGATGGATATACAGGATTATGATGTTATCCTGGGAATGGACTGGTTGGCACAACATTCAATAGTGATAGATTGTGCCAAGAGAAGAGTTCTAGCAGAGTGTCCAGGCGAAAGCTGGTGTGTGGTACAAGGCACCAGATCAGGTGAGCCTAGAAATGTGATTTCTACTATCAAGGCCTATCATCATTTGGTAAGAGGTAGTGTGGGCTATTTGGCCTGTGTGACAGTTTCTACTTCACCTGTGATTGGGATTCAGGATTTGGCGATGGTACAGGAATATCCTGATGTTTTTCCAGAGGAATTACTGGCATGCTACCACATAGAGAAGTGGAGTTTGTGATTGATTTGGTGTCAGGATCAGGTCCTATTTCCAAGGCTCCATATAGGATGGCACATGTCAAATTAAGAGAGTTTCGGAATCAGCTACAGGAACTAATGGATAAGGGATTTATTCGTCCCAGTGTTTCGCCTTAGGGGGCACCGGTCTTATTTGTGAAAAAGAAGGATGGTTCACTTTGACTCTGTATAGACTACCGGATGTTGAACCAAATCACTGTAAAAAACAAGTATCCACTGCCGAAGATCGACAAATTGCTCAACTAGTTGTAGGGAGCGTCATTGTTTTCTAAGATAGATTTGAAATATGGTTACCATCAGTTGAGGATCAGTGAGCCAAATGTGTAGAAGGCAGCCATTCACACCCATTAGGGACATTTTGAGTTTTTAGTTATACCATTCGGGTTGACGAATGCTCCGACTGCTTTTATGGGCTTGATGAATACGGTGTTCAGGCCCTATTTGGATTAATTTGTGGTCATCTTCGTGCATTACGTTTTGGTGTATTCTCCCGATGTTCAGACCCACCAGAGACATTTGAGGACCGTATTGGAGATATTGAGGCAGCATCAATTTTATGCTAAGTTTTCCAAGTGCGAGTTTTGGCTGGAGGAGGTGTCCTTCCTTGGTCATGTCATTTTAGGAGACGGCATTAAGGTAGATCCAGCCAAAGTGGAGGTTGTGAGTAGTTGGGCTAGACTGAAGACAGTAACTAAGATTAGAAGTTTTCTCGGCCTGGCAGGATATTATAGGAGATTCATCTAAAATTTCTCCAAGATTACTGCACCATTGACTAGACTGACCAGAAAGGAAGTGCACTTTGCGTGGGATTGGCAGTGCGAGGAGAGCTTTAATGAGTTGAAGGCTCGTCTAGTATCAGCCTCAGTTTTGACTTTGCCCTTTGGAGTGTCAATTTCACAGTCTATAGTGATGCTTGTGGTACTGGTTTGGGGTATGTGCTGATGTAGCATGGTAGGGTGATGGTGTATGCCTCGCACCAGTTGAAAGATCATGAGAAGAATTATCCCACCCATGATTTAGAAATGACAGTTGTTGTGTTCGCCCTAAAGATTTCGAGGCATTATTTGTATTATGAATAGTTTGAGTTGTACATAGATCATAAGAGTCTGAAGTACATCTTTACTCAGAAGGATTTGAACCTGAGACAGAGGTGTTGGGTGCAGTACATCAATGATTATGATTTCAGTTTGTCATACCACCTAAGGAATGCGAATGTGGTTGCAGATGCTCTGAGCAGACGCACTCTTATCATGGCTAGCTTGATGATTCGTGAATGGAAATTGTTAGAGGGACTAGTGGAGTGCAGACCTCGAAGACAGTCTCAAGGAACTGCCAAAGTGGTGTTGGCCAATTTGTCTGTTGGCCCGAGAATGATCAAGGCAATTGTCACAGCTCAACAATATGATTCATTTGTGTTAGATATCTAGAGGAAGCTGGATGCTGGTAATTCTCCTTACTTTTCAGTCAGGGTAGACAGTGGGTTGAGGTACAATCTGAGGTTATATGTACCTTAAATAGAGGAAATCAAGAACAGTCTGCTGGATAAAGCTCACCGCTCTAGATATACTATTCATCTAGGAAGCACCAAGATGAATAAAGACCCGAAGAGGAATTTCTGGTGGCCTAGGATGAAGAGGGAGATTGTTGAGTATGTGGCGAAGTATGCAACCTACTAGATAGTGAAAATAGAGCATCAGAAGTTTGGAGGGACTTTGCAGCCTCTAGACGTTCTAGTGTGGAAATGAGAAAATGTGTTGATGGATTTTGTGACGGGTTTGCCACGAACTCGAAGAAAGAATGATACAGTTTGGGTAATAGTGGATCGCCTTACAAAATTGACACATTTCTTGCCAATGAGGGTGAATCTTCCTTTGGCAAAGTTGGTAGAGTTGTATATGGCTGAGATTGTGAGATTACATGGTGTCCTAGTGTCTATTGTGTCTGACAGAGACACGAGGTTTACATCAAGGTTTCAAGGAGCTCTACAGGAGGCATTTGGCACGGTGTTGAACTTTAGCATTGCCTTTCACCCTCAGATGGATGGCTAGACAGAGAGGACCATCCAGACACTAGAGGACATGCTGAGGGCCTGCGCCTTAGATTTTGGTGGTAGCTGAGAGGATCACTTACCTCTGATTGAGTTTACATATAACAACAGTTATCACGCTAGTATTGGTATGGCACCATATGAGGCGTTGTATGGCAGACCTTGCAGGACACCCACTTGTTGGAGTGAGGTGGGTGTGAGACAGTTAGTTGGGCTTGAGATTGTACAGCAGTACGAGGGTAAGGTGAATCTGATCAGGAAGAGGTTGTTGTCTGCCTAGAGTCGACATAAGAGCTATGCAGATAGGAGGCAGAGACCTCGAAATAAAATCAAAATTGCTAGATGAAGCCCATAGGTTTAGATACACTGTTCATCTAGGGAGCACCAAGATGTACAAAGATTTGAAAAGGAACTTCTGGTGGCCTGGAATGAAGAAAGAGATTACTGAGCATGTGATGAGATGTACAACCTGCCAGATGGTCAAGATTGAGCACTAGAAGCCTGGAGGAATGCTGCAACCTCTGAACATTCTGGTCTAGAAATGGGAGCATGTATCCAGCGACTTTGTGACGGGTCTACCCAAGACAAGCAGAAAAAATGATGCAATTTGGGTGATCATGGATCGACTCATGAAGTCAGTGCACATTTTGCTAATGAGGGTGAATCTTCCATTACCATAGCTAGTAGACCTGTATGTTGCTGAAATAGTCTGATTACATGGGGTACCGGTGTTGATTATTTCTAACAGGGACACCAGGTTCACATCAAGGTTCTAGGGAGCATTACAGGTGGCCTTTGGCACTATTCTGAATTTCAGCACGGCCTTCCATCCTCAGACAGATGGATAGACTGAGAGGACTATCTAGATTTTGGAGGATATGTTGAGGGCATGTACTTTGGAATTCAGAGGAAGCTGGGAAGAACACTTGCCACTGATTGAGTTTGCTTACAATAATAGTTATCATTTCAGCATTAGTATGGCACTGTACGAGGCACTGTATGGGAGACCTTGCAAGACACCGACTTGCTGGGATGAAGTAGGTGAGAGACAGCTCGTGGGCCCATAGATTGTACAGCAGTATGCAAATAGAGTGGATCGAATCAAAAAGAGACTGGCAGCTGCACAGAGCAGGCAGAAAAGTTATGTTGATCGGAGGCGCTGACCTTTGGAATTTGAGGTGGGAGACTTCGTCTTCCTAAAGGTATCACCAACCAAAGGTGTAGCAAGATTTAGGAAATGGGGGAAGCTGAGTCCTCACTATATTGGACCTTACAAAATCTCCAAGAGGGTCGGGGAGGTTGCCTACAAGTTGGATCTGCCTTCGGAGCTTTCAGGCGTGCACAGTGTATTCCATGTCTCGATACTGAGAAAGTGTTTGGCTAGTGCTTCCCAAGTGATTCCAGTCTAGCCAGGAGAACTACAGGAAGACTTGTCCATGGTGGAGGACGTTGTGTAGATACTTGATAGGAAGGAACAAGTCTTTAGGCACAAAGTAATTCCCTTTGTGCAAGTGTAGTGGCAGCACCATGGTACGGAGGAGGCTACTTGGGAGCGAGAGGTGGACATGCAATCCCTGTACCCCCATTTATTTTCTTAGCAACGAATTTCGAGACGAAATTGATTTAAGAGTGGTAGGGTGTAATATCCAGGGTTGTAATTTGAGATGATATGTATATTGAATTTGAGATCTATATGAGAAAGTATACCCTAAGGTTTGTTTTCCCAATGATTGGGGGAATGTGTGCTTGTATTTGAATGGTTTGCTAATAATTTGAGTGGTTGAAGCCCTTGTCTTCTGTCTCTAGTCCCTAGAATATGGGTCAAGTGGAAATTGGTGGCAAGAATTGGTGGCGGAAATTGGTGGGGAGAATTGGTGACGAAAATTGGTGGCGAGAACTGTTGTCGAAACGCTTGAACAGTAAGATGTCAGAAAAATAGTAAACGCTGCCTGACACCTCTGCCTCGGTTTTTTTGTCGAACCCGCCGTCGCGCTAGTGCCTGAAGCACTGCTGCCTCGACTGCCTCGCCTTGCCTGTGACTCTTGGGTGTATAAAACAGTCCTTCCGCCAGCCTATGTGAGAGACAAAGAGAGGGAGAGACGAGGGAGACAGAGTGAGATTGGGAGAGAATAGAAGAGAGCAAGAGAGAGAGTTACGACAGAGGAGGGAGCCATTGGAGTCCACCGCCACCTGAGCTTGTGAGCTGCGAGCAAGGTCGAGTCGCCGAGGTGGTGCGGTACTCCAGGGAAGCTCACTGGAGGTTGCTGGAGAGCTCGACAGAGAAGAGAAACGCCAACAAACTCAACTAGTACACATTTCCTTCCCCCTTTTAATTCCTAGAAAGCATGCCTAGGTGTATTTTGCTGTGTAGAAGATCATCGAAGCATGAAAACTAGGTTAACATGTTGGATGAATGATTTACGAATTTTTTGGGATTTATATGTGAGATTTTGTGAAATATGCATGATCTTTGAATAATGGATAGAAATCATGTAAATCCTATATTTTGATAGTATTAAATGACGCCTATGCATGCTCTGGATGTTCTTCAATGATCTCTGTATTTTTGTGAATTATTGTGGATTTTCTGATGATTTTATGAGTTTTTTAGTGATGGATTCTGTCTGGTTTTCTGCATTGATCCTATAAGGGTCAAGCGGAAATTCCTAGCGGAATTTCCTGGCGAAAACTAGTGGCGGATCCTACTGGCTAAAATGGCCAGCGGCTCCATGTGGTTGTTCTGATTAGTGGAAATAACCGATGAAACTTGTGTTTTTCAGTAACTTAGAAATGATTTCAGTAAAGGTGTTTTGAATAAAAATGTGGAATATACATGTAAATACATGAATAATGCATGGAAATAAATGATGAAATGACTTATGTAGAAATAAAGCTTTGATGATGATTTCCATAAAATGATAAACATTATATTTATGGAAAATGGATGTGGATTGAGGATTTCCTAAAATAAGTAGGTGATGCTTAGAAATGAATATGAACCAATAAATGGACAAATAACATGATCATGGTTAGGGAGAACCACGAATGTGAAAATAAGTGATTGAGAATAAGTTTTTAATGATGATTTTGCAAAAGGATTTAAAAGAGTTTTTAAAGGAAGTCACATATGTTTTATATGATTGTCGAGAATTGTAGGAACCACATAAGAGCTGATTGGCTGTACTGACAAGGGATAGTGAGACCTCTGAGTAGTCGGGGACGGGCCTAGGTTGTGGTTGCCGAGTTTGGTCCGAGGAGTGAGCTTCGTGACTATGTGTACTGTAGTATTGTAGTGCTCGAGATGATAACTTGGGGATCCCTTAGTGCAGGTGTTGGTTCGGTCTGAGGTTAGAGTCCCTAGGTACTCGGGCAACTAGGGGCATCATAGAGTAGATGCACTCCGTGCTTGTACCAGTGAGGGTATACTGCTTAAAGGCTACGACTGAGGTAGTTGGACTCCTACATGGGGTGGTTCACCACGACACTATAGTGTAGACGGGGATGGAGCCTCGCCAACTGCTTGAGGCCAGGTCGATCACCTATGGCCAGGGTGATTCGGTAGGTTTTTGAGACAGATTAAGATTTGTGTGTTTGCTAGCTTCCAGCCTTGTTTTGTGAATGAGATAATTTGTGCTTTGGGCTGGTTGCTAAATGAGAAAATGGCTTCCTGAAATGCATTGAGTGATTTGGAAATGTGCATAAGATTTTAAAAGAAAATGACAAAAGAGTTTTGAAAAGTCATGATTTATAGATGTTTTTCTCTGGTTGTGTATGTTGGCTTTTTGAGAATCGTGTTTTCCTTGTGATTTTGATAGTGGTTCAGGTTTACCGATTTAGTGCGTGAGTATTAGGGCGCGTACTATGTGACATTGACGTCACTCACGCGTGGTTTTAAATTGTTTGTTTCAGGTGCATAGTTGGAAATGTAGCTTTTCTCTGGTGTGATTTCGGAGTCACTCACCCGCACACAGGTTTGGGTTATGTTTTGAAATTATTTAATTGTTTATTTTGCTAAATTATATTTAAATAAATTATTTGAGTAGTTTCTGTACTATTGTGTAGCACTAGGGTGTTACATAGGGGGTTTTAGCCACTGCCTTAGTCAGTATTCTATTTAAAATATAAGCTATAGTCTTAAGTGCCTTGCCTCAGAGAGATTTTGGTAAGGTAGAATGACTAATCATACTCCTCATCATGTCCTTAAGCGTCCTATTGCGCCTCTCAACAACACCATTCATGGTTGGAGAACTAGGCAAGGTATAATGAGGAGCAATACCACATTCTTCTAGGAACTTGGCAAACGGACCTGTACATTGTTCACCAGATTTATCATATCTACCATAGTACTCACCACTACGTTCAGATCTAACGGTTTTAATCCTTTTGTTGAGTTGGTTTTCAACTTCAACCTTAAATTATTTGAACACATCCAAGGTCTGTGATTTTTCATGAATAAGATATAGGTAGCCATAACGTGAATAGTCATTTATGAAAGTAATAAAGTATTGTTGACTATTCCAAGATGTCGTGGGGAACAATCAACAAATGTCCGTATGTATTAGTTCTAAGACGTTTGAACATCTATTAGCACTTAATCTTCTAACATTGGTTTGTTTTCCTTTAATACACTCAATGCAAATTTGGAAATCTGCTAAGTTAAGAGAGAGAAGAATTTCATTTGACACAAGCCTTTCTATTCTATGTTTAGAAATATGTTCTAAATGCTTATGGCATAACAAAGTGGAATCCTCTCTTGATTTTTGCTTCGTACCTTAAGATGTAAAATGCAAGGATTCATTATAAGAAACTATTATATCAAGCAAATATAAATTGTCATTATTTACCAAAGAACTAATACCAATAAGATTATAATTCTGAAAAAGACTTAATTTTCCATTTCCTTAAAGACAAGAATAACCAAATTTGTCCAATACAGAAACAAAAATTAAATTCCACCTAAAAGATGGTACAACAAATGTCTTTTTCGAATCCAAAAAATAACTAGTTTGTAACAACAATCTAAAATGAGCAATAGCTTCCACTTGAACTTCATTGCCGCTACTCACAAAGATGTATCTTTCACCATCACTTAGTGTCTGACAACTTAAGCAACCCTACATAGACACACCTATGTGAGTAGTAGCACCAGAATCTATCCACCAAGTGTGTTGAGGTACAGAAGCAATATTAACTTCAGAACAAACCAAAGTTAAAGTTGTACCTTTCTTAGTACGCCATGCATGATACTTGATATAGTTATTATTCTTGTGTCCGCCCTTTTTGCAAAAATGGCAGGTAAACTCAATCTACCTCTGTTGCTTCTTGGGTTAAACTATTGTAGCTTCATTAGGCTGTAATTTCCTTTTGCCTTTATCCTTAGATGTGGAGGCCAGACGAGCACTTTTTGTCTTATCTTGCTTTAGTCTTTCTTTCTCTTGCACACAATGAGAAATGAGCTCATTAAGAGTCCATTTCTCTTTCTGGTAGTTATAATTGATCTTGAATTGGTTGAATTACTGAGGAAGAGAAATCAAAACTAAATGCACGAGTAAGTTTTCTGACAGCTCTAACTAAAGTGCTTTTAGTTTTAAAGCAATGTTAGACATCTAAAAAATGTACTCTTTTATGTTTCCTTTTGCCTTGTACCTCATAAAAACCAAATTTGCCAATAGCGTACTAATTTCCACCTTTTCATTATTGGCAAACCATTTCTCAAGATCATTGAGAAACACTCTAGTAGTAGTCTCTTCTGACATAGTACCTCGAAAGGTTTTTGGAATGACGTGCCTAATCATAAGACGTAGCCTATTGGAACACTCACTTTTCATAAGTTTTCTTGTCCTTAGTTGAACTGTCAGACTCTAATGTAGGAGTGTGTTCCATCCTAAGGGCTAAATCGAGATCCATGCATCCAAGTACTATCATGACATTCTCTTTCCAATATTTGAAATTGATGCCATTAAGCATTGGAATTGAGTTTATGTTGGCACTAATTGAGGTAGATGCATTTATTGAATAAATTCAGAAATAATTTAAAAACCATAAGAATAGTTAGTCCAATGTGAATCATATTAATCTTTAACAATAAAGAAACAAATAAATAAATTCAATTGATGGTGGGGCCCATCTCAATATACCTAACGCAACATTAACATTTAATTTTTGGGCAGAAATGTCAACTTGCAAGTGGTACTCTTCATTATAGCAATCAAATTTTGATCATTAGTCATGTCAAGTAACAAGCCTTTCTTTGGACCGACTAGTTACCCACATGACACAATCATATAATTGTCACGAATTTATTACCGCAAGTGTACTTGAAATTTGGTCAAATAGTAATCTTCCTTTGGACCGATTACTATCTACATGAATTTCAAATATACTAACATCTTTCTATCTCAAATAGACAAATTTAGGCAAGAGAGCTTACTTTGGTAGGATGTTGCTTCGATCAATCTATTCTTAAATAGAAGACAATATATTGTTGATCACCAATGTTGAATTTATTTGATTCTAAAGTTCATGGTCTCACTATTAATCTTTAAGGTACGGTAATTGAAATTCAATTAACGTAAAGTGAAAGTCAACTTTAACATAAACAATATGTTAACCACGCAAAGACATTTTGGAAGAAATGTCAAAGATTAGGGGCTTAAGAGTAAAATTCCAGAAAACTCAGGACTAAATAAAAAAAATAAAGTTATGTGGGTTTTCTAATAAATCATATACATCAGATGATTATCACAAAATAATAGGTGTTACTATGCAATTATCAAAAAATAACTAATTAGTTAGTTAAATTGATCCAAGCTCGATCTGAATACCTGAAAAATCAGAAATCCTAATTGACTGTAAAAGCACGCAACAAGTGGAAAGACGATGGTACTGGAGCCAACGACGGCCAGACTGCCGCTAGAAGGGTGCCTCCTAAGTGCCCGACAGGCATTCCGACACCCAGAAGGCATCGGAACGGCTCGATTTGGCGGTGGTTGAACATCGAGATCGATAAAATGTCACATACTCATGATTTCGATATACAAAAATATGACATCAGGGTTGTTCATGCACAAAACAAGGGAAATGAAAAGTCAATAATTTTCAACATGATTTGCATTAAAACACAATATTCCTTGATGAAATGATATGATTAGGCTCTAATACCTCTTGTTACATTCAGATCTCGAAAAATACATAAAAATATTCCTTGATCTATTCTTTGATGAAAAGCCAATAATTTTCAACATGATTTGCACCAAAACACAATATTCCTTGATGAAATGATATGATTAGGCTCTGATACCACTTGTTAAATCCAGATCTCGAAAAATACATAAAAATATTATATTAAAAATGTATTTTAAGATCTAATCAAGAATATTAAGATCTATTCATGTCATATTCATCACAAATAAATGTAAATACGAAAGTGTACCTGTATCCATGTAGAAAACTTGAAATTCCTCGCTCCTCTTGCTTAGATCTGGTCTTCCAAACCACCAAGTTCTTTTTCTTGCTCTTTCTCAAGATGGAGGTGAGAGAGAAGAGAGGCCAAAAGCTTTGGTGTAACACCTGTAAATTCATTTTGTAATTATTTACATTTTAATGAATTTATTCTGAGCGGGTGTTATTATCTCGAGGCCCATTTGTGTGATTTTGTGGCTTTTGGGCTTGGGCCTCGTGGGTTGGCTATTGTTTGTGTGTTTCCTGTACTTGTCTCCATGTGGTTGGCACTGTATGTGTTTGACACCATGGGTGTGGCACTGTGCTTGTAGGGTCATGTGTGGGTCTATGTGTGGGCCGGTTGGTGGGGTTGGTATTTGGCCTCACGTTGGAGTGGGTAGTTGTGCTCGTGTGGTTGTTGGTAAGGCTCATTGCTGAGGGTACGTTGGTGCGCATGTGGCTGACTGGTTGCATGCATGCAGTCATCTATCCTTTCTACGTGGCTTTATAAGCTAGAGTCTTCTGCCATGCACAACAACACTCCCTTCCCCCTCTTCCTTGCACATTTTCCCCTTCCCGAGCACACCTCCACCCTTTTTTCTTCCCCACTCCACTGCCTCTCCCTCTCCCCCTCTCTCTCCCTCCACTCACCCTCTCTCCCCACTTTCACTCTCCCTCCTGTCTCTCCCTCACTCTATCCCTCCACCAAATCCTCCCCTATCTTCCCCCGTGTTTTGTGTGCCCAAGAGCAAGCGAGGGTGTGTGGTGGGGCTTCAGAGGCTATAGGCTCCCCAATGGCGACGGTGGTTGGCTGGTGTTGGAGTTTGGATCGCTGGAGGTCGTATTAAGGTATGCAGCTCACCTCTTATAATAGAAAGCATGAAAAATGGTAGAAATGCTAAGAATGCATGAAATCTACATAAATTTATATTCCTAGAATTTATGGTGAATTTGTGGCGATTTATGGTAGCATTTATGGCATTAAAGTTGGTTGGTTTGGTTTTGAGTTTTTTGCACTCTCCGACTTTGTGATTTTATTTCGGGAGCTGTGCTTGATAGATTGTGGTTTTGTTTGTGTGATTTTGGAGTAAACTCGAGAATCTACAACATATGTTTTATGTGAATTTTATTGTTGTTGTTTGACAGGTCAGTCCCTCACTACCATTTAGGAGAAGTGCTAGATAGAGGTTTAGGGTCGTTTTTTGGTTTCGCAGAATACGACATACTGAACCATTTTGGTATGTTATTTTTCTATCATTTTTAGTCCTCCTGGTCCTTGCTTGGTCTGTCGAATCCCTCCAGTCTACCATTCCAAGCCTTGAGTGTTGACGGTGCACCCAGTTCGGCCGATTGATCCTTTTCGGTCGACTGAATCAAGGATTTTTGGGCGTCCGATTTGATTTTCAGTGAACCATTTTGGTGCCCTGAGCTTAGTTCGATTTGCTGTTTCAAAACGATGTGTCGAATCAGGCCCCAGTTGTTTTTGTAAAAATGATTTCCAAGGGTTTTTTGGATTGGTTCCTTTTGCTCATTTGAGATGGAATTGTGGGTCGTAAATGGTGGTCTTGTGGGACACTTGATGTGACGGTTTTGTGGAGATTTTTGAAAGGTTTTCCCAAGATGTAAAATGGTTTTAAAAGGGGTTTTTCAAAGGAATATGTTAGCCCATTTTGGAAATAGTTTTCCTGTTTTCTATGTGTAGGCCTAAAGACCGTGGGCCATGTTGTTGGGACTAGGGGGTGTGACGACACTTGCTGGATGGTTAGACACGTTACCCAAGTTGAGGTTGGGGGCCGAGATACTTGAGGTAGAGATTTGTCGAGTTTTGGAGGTATGAGACTCCTTGACTGTCGTTTCAAAGCTAGGGTTGTGATGTGTGGGTTGAGGTGTTTTATAGCATGACGGGGAGGTATAATACTTTTACTATCGTGAGCATTGAGGCTCGAGTGTTGTTGGGTGTGGCGGTATGAGACTCCCTCCTGAGTAACGTGTGGAGGATGTCATAAGGAGGCATACCCTATGATGGCTAGTGTGTGTGGAACATGTGCCTCATAGCTGGCAGTGTCTTGAGAGACAAGACTGCCTTCCCAGGAGGGTTTGACTTTGTAAAGGTTCTCCAGGCGGGAGAATCGTGGGATGGTGGGGGCTTCTGCATAAGGTCGCATCATCGTGGTAGTGTAGTGCACCTTGGTGGCTGTTTGTGGCTAGAGTTGGTTGTCCGGCACCTGATTTTCGAACTTATTGTGTGTAGTTTTGGTCATCAAGGGCCTCACTTGTGTTTTTGGGCTGGTAGAGCCTTTGTCTGTTTTGGTTTGGCTAGTGTGGGCCCTATTTCTTATGGTTTGGGCCTAGTTGGACTTTGTTTTGGGGTTTTCGGGCTGTTGTGCCTGAGTTGCTAGTTTTTAGTGGTTTTGGAAAAAATAATTGTGAAATGGTTTTAAAAGAAAATTGTTATAATTTTGTTTTCCACCATTTTGTGGAGTGTGTGCTGGGTGAAGTTTGTTACTCACATTGTTTTCTCCGTGGTTTTTAGGTTGCAGGTACAGGCAAGCGTGTGTTGGCATTTGTGCACGTAGTCCGGTGTCTCGTAGCTGCACACACAAGTTCCTGGTTGTTTAGATATTATTGTTTAGGCTTAATTTTCTATAATTTAATTTGTTTAAATTATTGTGGAAATTAGAGGCATTATATTAACATTTGGTGACCATAATCTCAATATATAGTAGTCTATATTATTGTAAATTTCCAATTTAGTCCATCAACAATTGGAAAAGTGTCCTAATGACTACTACACATATTGTTATACATCACTTAAGATGCTAATTAGCAACCTAAAAAATCAAATAGATCGTTATAATAAGTTTAATCAAAAAATAACCTATAATACTTTAATTAATTTTATATTAATTCAAATATATTACTAAATTTAATCTTACAGGCTCCATTGCCATGGACAAGGTGAAGTGTTCTCAGGTGTTGGAAGACGAGATTGTCGTGAGTAATGGGCGAAGTCATCTATCTGCATGTCGACGTCGAGGTAGCCGCCATTGATGCTGCTACTAATGGAGTGGATTGTCTACCCACACAATAGGCAGCCACAGCAGTTTCTTGATGTTGATGATGAAACAGAGTGTGGAAGTGCAGCGGAGAAAGAGGAGAAGATTCGATTCGGGGCAGAGCAATCGATGCAGAGAGGACTGTGCGTAGAGGGAGTGCATCATGAGTAGGGACAATGCTATGATGTGATGCGAGAGACAAGGGTATAATGACACGCGAGCGGAGGTTGCAGCTGGTGATGCCATCATCCTTGTGAGCCTATGTGTACTCGTGTGTCACAAATTCACGTGTGGGTAAAATTGTGTAGGTGCTTAAGTTTTTTTGTTGGAAACGGTAAACCACTATTAATATTACTCCTGGTTATGAAAACCGTCACTAAGAGAAACTAATTGTCCAAAATTATACACCTCTTGGAATCAAAGTTCCAATCAAAACAATAGCCAATGTTCATCTGGCTAGAATAAAGTATCAGCAAAAATATTACATGCAGCGTACATAGATTAACAAAATATTAATCACTGCATAATTTACTCTCCCACAGGATCAGGGTGGCTTTGAGAGTGCTCAGCCACTACCATGGAGTTTTGTGGAGCAGATTGAGCATGCTCCAAATCCCAAGATTGTTGTATGGCTGACATGGAAGTAAGGGTGAGAGAGGATCACCCCGTCTCAGCCCATTAGAGGCTTTAAAGTATCCTTTAGGGAGCTATTTATCAGAATAGAAAACTTAGCATGACTGAGACACATCTTGATCCAAGTGATCCATTTAGTGCCACAATCTAAATCTTTAAGAGAGTCCAGTAAGAATTCCCAGTTAACATTATCAAAAGCCTTCTCAAAGTCTAGTTTTAGAACATAACCAGGAATGTGAGCCACTTTCATATAGTGCAATGTTTCCTGAGCAACCAGGAAACAATCTCCAATGTACCTTGCCGAAAAAAATGCATCTTGGGTTTTGTCAATGATGTTCTTAAGAATGGGAGTGAATCTGGATGCAAGTGTTTTTTGTTATAATTTTATATAAACTATTCACTAAGCTTATAGGTCTAAAATCTTTAATACATTGAGCACCTTCTTTTTTTGGAATTAGAATAATGAAGGTCTGGTTAATAGGGGCTAAGCATTCAAAGTCTGAGGTTTAGTAGAGATGCTAGAATATTTCCAAGATATCAAGCTTAATGATTTCCCAGAAGTGTCGGAAGAAGATCAAAGGAAAGCCATCTGGACCTGGTGCCTTATCTCCAGGCAATTGACAAATATTATGTTTTACTTCTTTAAAAGAAAATGTACCTTCTAACACCTCTGGATTTATAATTTTATTGGGTAACAAAGCATCCCAATTGAGAGGGGGATCATTCCTCTTGGGTCAATTAAATTACCAAGTAAAGTGTTTTTCAATCTCCTTACATATCAAGATTGGAGAAGTAATCAGATTGTCCCTTACATTAAGGGAAGAAATAACATTATTTCTCCGACGATATTTTACCATATTGTGAAAAAAGGTTGTGTTTAAATCTCCTTCTTTAAGTCATTGGATTCTTGATTTTTGTTTCCAATAGGTTTCTTATTCTTGTAGTAAAAGATAATGCTTAGCCCTAAGCTCTCTCTTAGTATTCCACAGCCCCTTAGGCATCATAGAGGATTCAACTAGGGAATCAATGTGTAATATTTGTGACTCAATGTAATTTAGCCTAATTTTCCTTTCTTCCTTGACTAGGCCAATCCAGCTTTTGATTTTTTTTTTTTTTAAGATCTTAAGTTTGTATGCAAAGATAACCACAGGTGATGGGGAGGAGCATATATTACTAGTCCTCTACTAGCAGTTCTCAGTGAAGCTAGTAAATCCCTCAATAAAAAACCAAGATTTATAAAATCTAAATGGGGTGGGACCCCAATCCATTGGGACAGTGTCAAGAACAATGGGAATGTGATCAAAAACCATTCTGGCCTTACCCATACAGAAGGAATTTGGATATTTGGTTGACCAACTAATAGAAATGAGGAATCTATCTAGTTTAACCATGGTTGGTTGGGATTGAAAATTGGATCATGTATATTTGCAATTATTAGGGGACAGATCCATTAAGTAATTGTTCTCAATGAAGTCATTGAAGCTTTTCATAGAGGATGAATTGCCATTTCTTGACGAATGTTCGTGGGAGTATCTTATTAAATTAAAGTCTCCCCTTATGACCCAATTAGAATTAACCATCTTACTGAGGGAGTTTAGTTCCTCAACAAAATCTATTTTTGACCTAAAGTCACAAGGTCCATAAACTCCTGTGAGCCACCACTCAAACTCTTCACTACAATTCGTTAATTTCAAGGAAAGGCTATAGGTGGCAGCTATAGTATTACATAAGTCACAAGTTCTATCATCCCATCCTATGAGGATTCCTCCAGAAGCACCTAATGAAGGTAGGGAGGACCACTTATTTATTATACCTCCCCCAAGGGTTCTGAGAAGGCTAGGAGAAAGTGATTCTTTTTTAGTTTCACTGATTATAATGATGTTACTTTTACTGGACCTAACTAAATTGCGTACAACTCTATTCTTTCCACTACTACCCAAGCCTTTGATATTCTAGGCAGCTATAATCATTTAATGTGGGATTGTAAACAGAGAGAAGCAAAGTTCTCAGCCAAGTCAGAATTATCATCAAAATTTATTAGTGGTAATTCCTGATCCTTTCTAACTGAATTAAAGAATTTTTTTGCATCATCTAAGGAATTAAGGGATATTCCTATTTTCCCACAAAAACTTTGAAAGTGTTCATAAGAGTCCTATGTGAGAGCATCACTCAGTAAATAGTTAGAGTTATCCTCATTAGCAGAACAGGAAGCAGCTGTGTCATGTAATACTACAGAAATTTTTTTTACAGAGAACTCATCATGCTGGGAAGAGCTTAATGATTGATTAAAGTAATTGTTACCTGGAGCACGTATAGGAGTTGATGGGTGAGATCCAAGTACATCTGCGCTTGTACATCCCAGATCATCCTTTTCCAGGCAGTCAAACACCGCAAGCACTTTCTTGAATTTTGCCATAGATAAAATCCTTGCTCTGATTTCAACCTCTACAAACTTAGTTGTTTCGTCCACCGGTTGAGGATTGTCTAAGGAGGGTGGTTCAGAGCATAGAGAGGTTGAAGAATTGTGATAACCCCAGAAGAAGGAGGATTGGGGTTGGGGAGGAGATCAGCAGTATTGGTAGACACTTGCTGTGACCATGCCGGTGGAACCCTGCAGGGCTCTCCTTTACTGGATGCGTGGAAGCACTCGAGGAGACCCGATATGGTTACAGCGAAGATGGTGAATCTAGACAAGAAGACTAGACTCGGAGACACCAAGGAAAGATGAGAAAGGATAAGGAAAGGAGTCACCACCTAGTCTTTTAATGGAAAGACGAGGAAAACCAAACACACAAGAAAACCAAGAAGCAAACGGGATGCAGAAAACATGTGCTCCGTGCCTAATGGATAAAATACACAAATGAACGCGGGCCAAAGAAAGGGTAAGGATTCAGATTACGCATGGGGAAGGGGTTAGGCACCCCCATGTACTCGAGAAAACTCGGTCTTTCTAGGTTTCCTACTTGTCAATGGTCTATTAAATGTGTGCTTGCTTATTCTAAATGTTCATGCTAATGATGACTGGAGATAACATGCCAAATCAAAGAAAAGAAATAAAATAAAGGGAAAAAATTAATCCGAGGGTCAAATGTAGGCATTGAGAATGTCGCTTTACTGTACGCTCGTGGGCGATGAGGAAAATCGTGAAAATCAAGAAATTCTCGGAAAGCGTTTCGCAAATTAGTAGAAATTTAGATAAATCCAAGAAAATCAAATTAGGAAAACTAATCCTCGTTTCAGGACAATGTCGGCTTTGTTACGCCTTTTACTATACGCCCTCAGGCGATGGAAAGCCAAATCAAGTCAAGAAAAAGTGGAAAACGGGGGAAATCCGGGAAACGATGAGAAAACCAAGCTTGATGCAAGTAGAAATGCGTGCGCAATGTAAGGAAGAAAATGCGAGAAAACTTGTATGAAAAGATGCGAAAAAATATGCAAAATGCCAATGAGAGTGTAATGATGAGAATTCAAGGGGCTTTTGTGCAAAAAACCCAAATTCAGAATGAAAACAGAAATTTTGAAGCCAAATCACCAAAACTACTTAAGAAAAACACTTTTCATGCAATTCTAGAGAAATTTGGGGTCAGGTGTGCAAAACTATGCATTCCTAGTCAAATTGAAGGTCTCCACGAGTTAAAATGCAAATATGCCACTAAAACATGCATTTAGTGTTATTCAATGGAAATTCAGGGTAAAATATGCAAGAAAAAGAGTCCATGAAAACTTCAGGGGCAATTTAATGATTTTACCCTAGAAAACATGCAATCAGTGTTATTTTAATGAAACTCAGGGGTTTAAATGCAATTTAACCAGAGAATTATTCATTCATAAGAGTTTTAGAAAACTACAAGGCCTTTATGCAAAAGTATTAGGCTAAAATGCATGAAAAGAAACTCTAGGGAGTTTTTATTAAACTTTAAAGCCTGGAAAACATTATTATGAAACATCAGGGGGCACATTGCAATATTTTCAGTTAAAACTTTATTCAAATTTTTTTTAAAAAATGATCAAGGACCTAAATGCAAGAGAAGGACCTGTTTGTAATAAAAATAGGATCTAAATGTAACAAATCAAAAGTAACAGAAGTTTTATTTAAATCAAGTTATTTTTAATTTTTTAAAAGAAAAGGCAGTGACGGCTGCCGGCGACGGAGCTCCTCCGTCGACGACCGCCAGAGGGGTTGTAGGAGGCTTTCCATAGTCTGATCTAAGATCAGACCCCATGGGAAGCAAGAAGAGGAAGAAAGGGGATGATCCAACGGCTTAGATCAAGAATTTAATGGCGGGAGTGGGCCTCCCACCTCCCACGCCGTCGAGGCACTCCGACGACGGTCAACGGAGATGGAGGATGCTCGAGAGGCTGCGGCGCGGCGATCCAGAGGTCCAGGAGGCTCGAAAGAGTGTTGAGGGACATTCCTTCTCCTTCAGGGGCTCAAATGATGGATGATGGCGCGAAGCGGGCTCCGACTGCCGTCGACGTCGTCTTCTCCGGCGAGCTAGGTCGCTAGCGTGTTCCAGGGCTCGTGGCTTAGCTCCGGGGGCCCTGGTGTACTTCGGGTGTTCCATGGAGGCTTTCTGGATGCTCAGAGTGGCACGACGTGCTGGATGCTCACGCCTCTTCTCAGACTCCGGTCGTCTTCCCCGGCGACGGCGTCCCGGAGTGATTCTGGCGAGCTTCTGGTGGAGGCCTCCGCAGCGATTGGAACGGGAATTGGAAGGGTGGAGAGGCAAGAGGGAGGCCAAGAGATGTAGACCTAGGGTTCTAGGACCAGGGACAAGCCCTGGATCAGCACCCCCACCTAAATTGCCGGAAAATAGCGACGGTGAGGCCTGTAGATCGATTCCAACCAGAGGAGGCCTCTAGCTTGATTGGAATCGATCCAGGAAGACTGAGGAAGCTCTAGGAATCCAAATTCGAAGCTAAACGAGGCTGGAGGAAAGCGTACCTGGCCTGGCAGTGCGTGTTGCCTCTACTACTCGCCGGAAGTGGCTTGAACCCACGCTTCTCACCTCTGCGAGCTCCTCTCTCTCTCTGGAATTCTCTGTTTCTCTCGCTCTGAATTCTCTCCTGCTTCTCTCTCGCTCTGAATTCTCTACTTCTCTCTCTGTTCTCTCCCTTTTTCCTCTACCTCTGCTGCCCCTTTTATAGGCAGAACTCCGGCGGCCGCTGTAACAACCCACTAACCCTTCCAACAGCTTCTTAACAACTGCCCAATGAACTAACAGCTCCTAACAAACTAACGAACTAACAACCTGCTGTCCTCCACGCTCCATTCTGTCCCTTTGCACGCCGACAGTGATTGACGGCTGTCCAAGCTCACGATGAGGCATCCGGTGGCTCTAGTTTGTGGGAAGCTCGAGCTTGGCCTGGGCTGCTACTAGGTGATATGGTGAGATGGGTTGGAGAAGATGGGAGGAAAGGATGGGCTGTAGATGTGGCTGGACTCGTGAGAAGAGAGGGGAGAAAGAATGGGTATTGGGTTGGAAGAAGGAGAAGAAAATGGGTTGAATTGTTGTGGGCCTTCAAGGGCCCAAATGGGCTTGATGGGCCGTAGTGGATTAAGAGGGCTTAATGGGCCTTGGGTGAGCTTAATGGGCCTTCATGGGCTTAAGTGGGCTTTGGTGGATTACTTGGGCTTAAGTGGGCTTTGGTGGACTTTCATAGGCCTTGGTGGGCTTTATGGGCCTTGACTTTGGGACTAAACCAGGGTTTGAGTTCATTTGTGGTTAAAAGCCTAGTTACCACAATTCCAGCCCGCAGACCTGCAAAACTAGGGTGTCTACAGCTGCCCCTCCCTGAGCGAGGTTGGAGGACGAGTGGGACAGAGATCGATGCTCAAGGTTGACAAAGACACCTCAACCAAAGCCGTAAGAAAGAGTCAGTTAATGGCAACCAGCAGCCAGTTGGTGAACGCACTAGAGGTCCCGTCGCCATAGCCGATGCCAACCAGAGAAACTAATAGAAATGGCAAATTGACAAGTTGACGACCAACCAGCCCCTAGAAGACATGACTGGTTATCACACTTGTCGGAAAAGCGCCAGACAAGACTCACGGTGCTTGCCGACCGAAAAGTGACTGGTTACGGAAGTCATCCGGGTAGTTCAGGCTACCAGCCCAAGAGGATGGATGGAACAAGGAGAGTGGGGAATTCATCGGGCATCACAAGGATTGCCTAGGTAGTTCGGGATAGCAGCCCAAGAGGAGGGAAGAAATCAGGAGAGTGGGGAATCCATCAGGCATCACAGGGATTGCCCGGGTAGTTCGGGATACCAGCCCAAAGGAAGGAGGCAAACAGTTTGCTTTGATTCTGTCCATTAGGAGTGGGATTCAAAGGCAAAAGGAGGGGCACTGAGGTTCATCCGATCGGAACGAACCGTAAATGGGAACATTCAAAGGCGAAAGGGGTGGCACCAGGATTCGTCCGAATGGATCGAACCTTGGATGGGAAAATTCAAAGGCGAAAGGGGTGGCATCAGGATTCGTTCGAATAAAGCGAACCTTGGACGGGAAAGAGACACCAGGATTCGTCCGAATGGACTGAACCTTGGATGGGAAAGAGGCACCAGGATTCGTCCGAATGGACTGAACCTTGGATGGGAAAATTCAAAGGTGAAAGGGGTGGCACTAGGATTCGTCCGAACAGAGCGAACCTTTGATGGGAAAATTCAAAGGCAAAAAGGGTGGAACCAGGATTCGTCCGAATAGAACGAACCATGGATGGGAATATTCAAAGGCGAAAGGGGTGGCACCAGGATTTGTTCGAATAGAGCGAACCTTGGATGGGAAAAATCAAAGGCGAAAAGGGGTGGCACCAGGATTCGTCCGACTAGAGTGAACCTTGGATGGGAAAATTCAAAGGCGAAAGGGGTGGCACCCGGATTCGTTTGAATAGACCGAACCTTGGATGGGAAAGTTCAAAGGCAAAAGGGGTGGCACCAGGATCCGTCCGAATAGAGCGAACCATGGATGGGAAAATTCAAAGGCGAAAGGGGTGGCACCAGGATTCGTCCGTATAGACCGAACCTTGGATGGGAAATTTCAAAGGCAAAAGGGGTGGCACCAGGATTCGTCTGAATAGAGAGAACCATGGATGGAAAAATTCAAAGGCGAAAGGAGTGGCACCAAGATTCGTCTGAATGGACTGAACCTTGGATGGGAAAATTCAAAGGCGAAAGGGGTGACACCAGGATTCATCCGAATAGAGCGAACCTTGGATGGGAAAATTCAAGGGCGAAAAGAGTGGCACTAGGATTCGTTCGAATAGATCAAATCTTGGATGGGAAAATTCAAAGGTGAAAGGAGTGGCACCAGGATTCGTCCGAATGGACTGAACCTTGGAGGGAAAATTCAAAGGTGAAAGGGGTGGCACCAGGATTCGTCCGAATGGAGCGAACATTGGATGGGAAAATTCAAAGGTGAAAGGGTGGCACCAGGATTCGTCCGAATAGACCGAACCTTGGATGGGAAATTTCAAAGGCGAAAGGGGTGGCACCATGATCCATCCGAATAGACCGATCCTTGGATGGGAAAATGAAAGGCGAAAGGGGTGGCACCAGGATTCGTCCGAATAGACCGAACCTTGGATGGGAAAGAGGCATCAGGATTCGTCCGAATGGACCGAACCTTGGATGGGAAAGGAAACAATAGGATTCGTTCGAATGGACCGAACCGTGGATGGGAAAGAGGCACCAGGATTCATCTGAATGGACCGAACCTTGGATGGGAACACCTAGACTCCGGGTAGGTAGTCTAGACAAGATGAAAAAGGGAAACCTTGAATCTGTCGGTTAGGATCCGAATTCAAAGGCGAGAGGGCCTGACTTCTATTTAGCCACAAGGATTTGCCAAGGGGACCTTATTCAAGTATCAGTGCACCCTGGATCATCACCACTGTGGGGGATGTCAGTTGAAACAGCGTAGTGCCCTGACACAGTTGTCATCTTGTAGAAGCCTTTATATGATGAATGCCACTTCTCTATAAGAAGGTGCACCGACCATCATTTGGACGATAATTTGCACCAAGCATTCTCAAAACAGTCCTTCTTTCACAGGGCAACTGACATGCCCCTGGTCGAGGGCTTTGGCTCAGTTACATTGTAGCTTGTGCTTTGTCTGTGCCTTTTGACCAAAGAACAGCTGACATGCCCCTGGTCAAAGACTCTGGTTCAATTATGCTGTATCTGGTGTTTTGTACGTGACCTTTGACCAAAAAGCAGCTAACATGCCCCTGGTCAAAGACTCCAGTTCAATCACGCTGTTGCTGGTGTTTTGTACGTGACCTTTGACCAAAGAGCAGCTGACATGCCCTTGGTATTGGATTGGCTGGACATCACTTGAGGGTATGGGGTCTTGGAAGCCAGACTGCAACTGCAGATGTTCCGTGGACCACTGGAGTACTTGAGGCCATCACTAGTTGAAGCAAGTGATCCATTCATCAAGTGGCTAGATGTATGTGCACCCAACTGCTTTCCCATATTGTACTTGGAAGACAGAAGGAATTGTGGCAACTTGATAGAGGCCTTTGATTGGGATTGTAGTCTGCCTCTGACTGGTATGTTTAGCATATGTTCTGCTCAACCGTGGTGTTCTGATAGCTTTGTGTTTGGCCACGCCACTTTAGGATATTCTCCTGATTGTATCAGCCAAATTCTGGATTGTTGCGCAGAGTCCGAGCTATGCTGTTGTCTCCACTAGTCATTTGCCATGTAGGCTCTGATCAAAGAACAACTATCTTGCCCTTGATGAACCAAGCAACAGCGTGTGTGAGCCCAACTAGAAAGCAGCTGACATGCCCCTAGCATAAAAGGTGTATGATGCTCATAAGTCAGATCAGGAGACACCAAGGCAAAAAAAGATGCCTTTGGCATTGAGCAAGGCTACCCTGGGACGCGTTGGGCACCACCTGAGGATGTAAAGACTTGAGGATTTGACTGTGACTGTAGGCGTACTTTGAATCACTGAAGTGGCCGCGGCTGACTTTTGTTGAGGTCAGAGACACATTTGTTCACTTACTGGAGGCATGTATATTCATCCACTGTCCTGAGCTATACTCCAATGGCAAGAAGTGATGCGATACACCATAGTCTATCTTAGGCTGGCTCTTCTTTACTCTGTTACTCATTATGTCATTAGGCTCTGGCTGCAAACATGTACTCGACTGTGTTGTCCTCAGGCATTCCACGAACTGTGTCTACCACACTTGAACTGTTGAGGAGGAATTGCTGTTACACTGTCGATTCTGTAGGTCTGTGTAGCTCGTACGTAACTGGTGTCCTCACTATATATGCACTTTGGCTACTGAGGAGCTGAAATATCTTGGCTAAAAGCACCTGGCAAAAATCCTGTTGAACAAGTCTATATGCAAACAAAAAGATTGATCCAGGCAAGGCTATGATGATGATTATTATTGTGGACTCTACTATTGTGAGCAATTTAGTTATTTAAGAATGTCCTATTGTCTGATCGAGAAGTGCATGCCTTGTGATTTTAGCTGCTTGTTTTCTATTTTCACTACTTTGCTTATTCAATGAGTTCATTATCTGGATCGTTTGCTTGTTTAGTTCAGTTGTTTGTTTGCCCTCAGTTAGGCTGGAAAGCTGTATGCCTGTTAGAAGAAGATGACATGTTCGGCTCAGTTGCCACTACAGAGACTCGCAAGTCATATGGTGGCTCTCGCTTGGTAGTGGTGGCACTCAAACTCACTGTAAGGTAGCGTAATGGACCTGGCTCCGTGCCAAACTCTTTAAGGTCCTGCACCTGCTTTTTTCTTTTCAACATCATTGTTTTTTCTTTTACTCCCTCACAGATGTACGGTTTTACTCTAACCTTGTCTTGGAGGTAGTACGCGCTCGATCTATTAAGGAGGCCTTTATTGCAAGAGGGTGGGTCAGTTCCTCAAAAGTGTGATTTTACTGAGCGCATACTTCGACTCCTCCCTAAGGAATGGTAAGGGTAGAGCTACAACACACGCCTCTCACTCCTGGGCTGACTTCTATCTTCGCCTTCTGTCTTCTCTATTCTTTTGTGCCCTTGCGAATGTATGTTTTCTTTTTCGGCTCACACTCTCAGTCACCCCTAACATTTTATCTCCCTCTTGGAGGTGCAGGATCCTTGCAGAGCTTGGACATTTCGTCCGGCTTTGATGTTCGGTGACTCCCTTGCTAACTTGGTTGTCTAAGTAGTGACAACTGAGGAGGGAATAATCCATTCTGACATTGGCAAGCTTTCCCAATTTTTCATCATCGGGTAGAATGTTAATGACAAGCAAACTACCCTTTTCAATTGTTCTTGATGTTTCTTCACTGTTTTGTGTTTTTCTTTTCCTTTTTCATTTTTTGTGCTTTTCTATTTTTTGTGTTTTGGTATATGGTGATGCAAAAATGAAAAACAAAGGGAACAAAGGTAAAGGATACAACTCCAGTCCTTGTTGTTGATGTTTGTCGATGCCATTCGGGTCCATAGTAACTCCTTGCAGTGCCACTAGAATCAAGGTAGGCGTAACTAAGGCCATCAAACCGTTATTGGAACTGAGACTGTCCATGTGAATGTGGAACCTGCTGATGACATTAGGACTGTATCTCTGTTGGAGCTGACATCTGCGACGACTGTCTGCAACTTGATCCAGGGAATTCGCACGTACTAGGTTAGATCGGTGTACGGCAAACTGGCAAACTTTAGGTCAGACCCCCCACAAAGGGGCAAGAACAAGAGTGGCACACGTGAGTCTCGTCGGACAGAACCGAAAAAAGAAAAGAGGACAAACTAGGCAAAGGAGGAACATGAACAAGAGCGGTATACACATGTGCTGCCAGACAGAAGTAGAGAGAGGACAAGCTAGAAAAAAAAAAAAGGCCCGATGGATTCCCCGGAAAAACTGGGAGGAAGAGGAAAACCCCTAAGGTTCCAGTATCCTCGGAGCTTGCAGGCTTAGACACGGTAAGGTCGGCTATTCTAGGGTGTGCATGTGTGTGCAAGCGTGTGTGCAGGTGTATGTGTGTGGGCTGCCTCCTGTGTGTTGACGACAATGCCTCCATTGTCAATCAAATCTTAGACAGCATTCCGGAGAGTGTGACACTTGTTTGTCGAATGGCCACATATGCGATGGTATTGACAGAACAAGTTAGTTTTATACCACCTAGGAAGCGGGTCCGGTGGTGGGCGAATCTTCGGTAGCCGCAAGAATGGCGCAACTCTGGGAAAAATGTCGCTCAATGAATCGTCGAGTGGGGTGAAGTCTCTTTCCTTATGGCGAGGCTGCCTCTGCCGTTATTGCTGCCCTTGCTGAACTAGCATGACGAGACGCGCCGGTTCAATGGTGGTGTGTGGATGTGTAATGTGTACAGAACTAGATGCTGGTGATGATGTGGATATGGATGCGAGTGCTGTGCCTTGTGTGTCAACAACAATTGTCCCACTGTCGATCAAAGTCTGTATGACATCCCGCAGAGTGTAGCATTTATCAGTCGAATGCCCCAGGGCTCGATGATAATCGCAGTGTGTGCTCGCGTCGTACCACGGAGGGAGTGGAGTTGGTGGGAGATGCGGATCCGGGAGTCTCAGAAGCGACACAACTTGAGGAAAAACAGCGCTCAGCGGCTCACCTAGCGGAGTGTAGTCACTTTCAACGCGACAGCCTTGTTTCTTCTTAGGTTGCTGTCCTTGTTGAGCCTATGCGACGAGATGCATTGGCTTGATAGTGGGAGGTGTGCACCTAGTGTGTGGTGACGACCTACGTGTTGGGACCTGATCCTGATGCTGTGGTGAATTCTAAATATGCTGTGTTGTGTGTGGTGTTGAGCGCGAGAGTAACAGTTGTGGCACCGGTACAGCTTTGGGTGCCGGACTCGAGAAATGCTGTACTCTCACACAACCAATGGGTTGATTTCTAAATGACTGTGATGCATGCTGTGACCAATGCAATTGTGGTGCAGGAGGCAGAGATAACACCCCCATCGTCGGAGCTGTGTGATGCTCGGGCGATGGTATGGGCGATAGAGTAGTGGGGTGAGCCTGCAATGCTATAGTGATCTGCACTGGAACCTCAAAGGTCGACGAAGGAGGACTCTCAACATGATCAAGAGAAAGGGCCATGCGCTCGAACCCATGGGCCAAAGCTCTCAAGTACTGAGCTTGTTTGGCCGAAGACCCATCAAATGATAGGTCAAAAGGCAAGAGCAAAACAGGAATGGCCCCCAAAATAGATGATACCGCAGCTGACTGAACTCCTGAAACAGGAGGGCCCGAGAGATAGGGTGCAGCTGGCAGAACTTCTGGGACCCGACTTGTGTTCGCCGTTGTCTCGAAAGAGGAGATAAGGATCCTCCATGATTCCCAAATCGGGACGCACAGAGGGAAGAAGAAGCAACCAAAGTGAGAGAAGGAGGATCTGAGTGTGGGACCCCCTTCAGAACAATAACTGGAGACTTTCGGGTCTGCAGGGCCATGGCTAACCACAAGAGAAATAAAAGGAGCCGCAATAAAGGACAAACACACGATCTCTAAGACGAACTACGGTCAAAAGTGACCAATAGCTCGGAAAAGGCACAAGAAAACAACCACGGGAGGCCGCCCGGGATGGATACACCCGAGCTCCTAGCTAAGGACCTCGCAACAAAGTACCTGAGAAAACAGGCAAGAGAAACAGGTATCAGAACCTAGACAACGACGCAAAGACAAATGCGAGTTATTAAAGTGGCATGCAATGACACACGATGCAGATGAATGTCCTAAAGTGCACTCTCTCACCATACATGTCCCATATGGGATTGACCACATAGGACACACTCATGGGTTTGGATTTTGACTCTGGTCAGAAAGGTAGGTTCCCGTTCTAAATCCTGGCCAAAGCGCAGGCAGTGAACGAGTGGTGTGTTGGTGGCCTCGTCTCCTGCAGTAGCATGGAGCTGTACCCTCTACTAGCACCGACACGACCCCGGATAAGGGGGGACAAACTAGCAACACACCCTATGCCAAAGCTATAGAATGGGCAGCGAGGATTGTCCTTCGCGAACTGTGGGTGGACCAAGAGAAGAAGATGCATGCTTTCTAAAATGACCATTCATGCAATATGTTTTTGTGTCTTTTACTTGCGTTTTATTAAGCCATGGGGATTTGTGAGCATTGTCTCTAGTTATGCCTTATTATTTGTTCGTCTGAGTTTGTGTGTTTTATTTTAACCAGATAGGGAAGCAGACACGTCTCTACTCTCCTAATCATGGCAAATTCAAATAAAAGGGAAAACACACAATCATGGCCTCCAAAAAGGTCAAACAACAAGCAAAAGGCATGAACATGGCATGTGCTGGTGTAGTGCTCACAAGTAGGTGAATAAAAGCAAGTATCGACAAACAAAACATGAATTAAGTCATGTGCATGTGCGGTGGCATAGCAATAGTGTAAAAAGACGCAAGAAAAGCATGTTCAGTCAAATATGTACAATCAAACAGAACAAGCAAACAAGCACAATGTATAGACCAAAGACAAGTAAGGAAACCAGAATGAAAGCTAGAATCTGGTTATCCCCAGAGGAGTCGCCAGTTCCTGTGACCACGCCGGTGGAACCTTGCATGGCTCTCTTCTACCGAATGCGTGGAGGAACTTGAGGAGACCTGATATGGTATGGTTACGGCGAAGATGGTGAATCCGGACAATAAGACTAGACTCAGAGACACCAAGGAAAGATGAGAAAGGATAAGGAAAGGAGTCGCCACCTAGTCTTTTAATGGAAAGACGAGGAAAACCAAACACACAAGAAAACCATGAAGCAAACGGGATGCAGAAAACATGTGTGCTCTGTGCCTAATGGATAAAATGCACAAATGAACGCGGGCCAGAGAAAGGATAAGGATTCTGGTTACGCATGGGGAATGGGTTAGGCACCCCCATGCGTCCAAGAAAACTCAGTCTTTCTTGGTTTCCTACTTGTCAATGGTCTATTAAATGTGTGCTTGCTTATTCTAAATGTTCATGCTAATGATGACTGGAGATAACATGCCAAATCAAAGAAAAGAAATGAAATAAGGGTAAAAAGTTAATCAGAGGGTCAAATGTAGGCATTGAGAATGCCGCTTTATTGTACGTCTGTGGGCGATGAGGAAAATCGTGAAAATCGAGAAATTCTCAGAAAGTGTCTCGCAAATTAGCGAAAATTTAGATAAATCCGAGAAAATCAAATTGGGGAAAATAATCCTCGTTTCGGGACAATGTCGGCTTTGTTAAGCCTTTTACTGTACGCCTTTGGGCAATAGAAAGCCAAATCAAGTCAAGAAAACGTAGAAAACTGGGGAAATCTAGGAAACGATGAGAAAACCAAGCTTGATGCAAGCTAGAAATGCATGCGCAATGTAAGGAAGAAAATGCAAGAAAACTTGTATGAAAAGATGCGGCAAAATATGCAAAATGCCAGTGAAAGTGTAATGATGAGAATTCTAGGGGCTTTTGTGCAAAAAAACCAAATTCTGAATGAAAACAGAAATTTTGAAGCCAAATCACTAAAACTACTTAGAAAAACACTTTTCATGCAATTCTGGAGAAATTTGGGGTCAGGTGTGCAAAACTATGCATTCCTAGTCAAATTGAAGGTCTCTAGGGGTTAAAATGCAAATATGCCACTAAAACATGCATTTAGTGTTATTTAATGGAAATTCAAGGTAAAATATGCAAGAAAAAGAGTCCATGAAAATTTCAGGGGCAATTCAATGATTTTACCCTAGAAAACTTGCATTCAATGTTATTTTAATGAAACTCAGGGGTTTAAATGCAATTTAACCAGAGAATTATTCATTCATAAGAGTTTCAGAAAACTACAAGGTCCTTTATGCAAAAGTATTGGGCTAAAACTCTAGGGAGTTTTTATTAAACTTTAAAGCCTAGAAAACATTATTATGAAACATCAGGGGCACATTGCAATATTTTCAATTAAAACTTTATTCCAACGATTTTAAAAAATGATCAAGGACCTAAATGCAAGAGAAGGACCTATTTGTAATAAAAAAAGGATCTAAATGTAACAAATCAAAAGTAACAGAAGTTTTATTTAAAGAAAGTTATTTTTAATTTTTTAAAAGAAAAGGCAGCGACGGTTGTCGGCGACGGAGCTCCGCCGTCGACGACAGCCGGAGGGGTTGCAGGAGGCTTTCCATAGTCTGATCTAAGATCAGACCCCATGGGAAGCAAGAAGAGGAAGAAAGGGGATGATCCAACGGCTTGGATCCAGAATTTAATGGCGGGAGTGGGCCTCCCACCTCCCTCGCCGTCGAGGCAATCTGGCGACAGTCAACGGAGATGTAGGAATCTCCAGAGGCTACGGTGCGGCATTCCAGAGGTCCAGGAGTCTCGGAAGAGTATTGAGGGACATTCCTTCTCCTTCAGGGGCTCAAATGATGGATGATGGCGCGAAGTGGGCTCCGATTGCCGTCGACGTCGTCTTCTCCGGCGAGCTAGGTCGCTGGCGTGTTCCAAGGCTCGTGGCTCAGCTCCGAGGGCCTTGGCATGCTTGGGGTGCGTCGTGGAGGCTTTCTGGAGGCTCGGAGTGGCACGGCGGGGCTGGAGGCTCACGCCTCTTCTCTGACGCTGGTCGTCTTCCCCGACGACGGCGTCTTGGAGCGATTTCGACGAGCTTCTGGTGGAGGCCTCCGCAGCGATCAAAACGGGAATTGGAAGGGTGGAGAGGCAAGAGGGAGGCCAAGCGATGTATACCTAGGGTTCTAGGACCAGCGACAAGCCCTGGATCAGCACCCCCACCTAAATCACCGGAAAACGGCTACGGCGAGGCTTGAGGATCGATTCCAACCAGAGGAGGCCTCTGGCTTGATTGGAATCGATCTAGGAAGACTGAGGAAGATCTAGGAATCCAAATTCGAAGCTAAACGAGGCTAGAGGAGGGCGTACCTGGCCTGGCAGTGCGTGTTGCCTTTGCTGCTCGCCCGAAATGGCCTGAACCCACGCTTCTCACCTCCGCGAGTTCCTCTCTCTCACTGGAATTCTCTATTTCTCTTGCTCTGAATTCTCTCCCGCTTCTCTCTCACTCTGAATTCTCTATTTCTCTCTCCGTTCTCTCCCTTTTTCCTCTACCTCTACTGCCCCTTTTATAGGCAAAACTTCGGCGGCTGCTGTAACAATCCACTAACCCTTCCAACAGCATCCTAACTAACTCCCCAACGAACTAACAACACCTAACAAACTAACGACCTAACAACCTACTGTCCTCCACGCTCCATCCTGTCCCTCTGCACGCCAATAGTGATCGATGGCTATCCAAGCTGGCGGTGAGGCATCCGATGGCTCTGGTTCGTGGGAAGCTCGAGCTTGGCCTGGGCTGCTACTGGGTGATATGGTGAGATGGGTTGGAGAAGATGGGAGGAAAGGACGGGCTGTAGATGTGGCTGGATTTGTGAGAAGAGAGGGGAGAAAGAATGGGTGTTGGGTTGGAAGAAGGAGACGAAAATGGGTTGAATTGTTGTGGGCCTTCAAGGGCCCAAATGGGCTTGATGGGCCTTAGTGGATTAAGAGGGCTTAATGGGCCTTGGGTGAACTTAATAGGCCTTGGGTGAGCTTAATCGGCCTTCATGGGCTTAAGTGGGCTTTGGTGGCTTGTTTGGGCTTAAGTGGGCTTTGGTGGACTTTCATAGGCTTTGGTGGACTTTCATAGGCCTTGGTGGGCTTTATGGGCCTTGGCTTTGGGACTAATCCAGGGTTTGAGTTCATTTGTGGTTAAAAGCCCAGCTACCACAATTCCAACCTACAGACCTGCAAAACTGGGGTGTCTACACTTGCTGATTAGGGTTGGTAGATCTTGTCCAAACATTTTTACCATTTCTAGCAACTTTACCACCTTTCCCCCTCTCCAGCCTTTGTTATTTTTAAATGGCTTATGGACTGGGTGCAAACCTTTATCATTTGATGACCCTGGAGATGGTTTAGTGGGCTAAGTAGGGAGTGGATTGGAAGTGGAAGCAGAGGGAGGGAAAATGTCCTAACAAGGCCTAAATTTAAATGGATAAACATATTTCCCAAATGCAAAGAACCTAGAATCAGGGATATCCTTACTTGGATGTGTAACCATGACGGAAAAAGCCTCGGGCTTGGCGCGAAAGGCCAAATGCATGAGGACCAGCAAAGTCACGGCAAAAATGGTAAAAACAATGATAAAAATGTAGGAGTCGCCACCTAGTCTATTTTAAAAATGGGAGACGAGGAAAACCATTTTAAAATGTTAAAACTATGCAACAAAACCAATGGAAAAGGTCAATCATGAACCAAAAAATGGGCAAGGAACCCTGTTACGCACGAGGAAGGTATTAGGCACCCTCGTGCGCTCGAAGAATCGGTCTTTCATGGGTTTTTCGTTTACTTATATGGAATGTCGGCTTTTCAGCCTGTTTCTCTACGCCTTAGGGCAATATGCAATGCAACTTTATATTCAAGTGGTGCCTTATGCTAAACATGGATAGAGGGACTGTAGGATGTGTCCTAATGCTCAGAAAGGTCACTGAAGATGTGGGTCAAGCACTGGTGCAAAGATATTGCACGGATATGACCAAAGATCCAATAACACCGAGTGACTTTCGTCCTCATTTTGCTATATGCAAAACCTAAGCTACCATGCATAAAACTGGATGAAAATAGACTGGAGTCATCCTGATATATCCAGGAGGACACCCAAAGAAAACCAAAGGCAAAGCAAACCGGGAATCATGCTAAATACCATGCCAAAAAGCTATTGTGTGTAGTGAAAAAAAGGCAGGCGCGCCTGTGTGGTGCGCCACCTATGTGTGCCTATGTGGTGCGCCACCTATGTGTGCTACTGATGTGTGCCAGAAAAGTGTGCTAGTGAAGTGATATAAAATCTTGCAAACATGCATAAAATCATCTGAAAACGCATCATGGACATCTAAAAGACCTGATCACATGTGAGTGAGTTTCCCCCTCTCCCACAAGGTCATAAAGGAAAGAGGAAACCCAAGAAAACAAGATATGGGTCTTGTGCTTAAGGGAAGTATGCCTCACACAAGACCACACAACCCTACTCTGATAAAAGCCAATGAATCCTAGCTATGCTACCTAGGTTTGGATCATAAATTGATGCAAAAGAACTCTACACAGAGAGTCTTGAAAAGTCACCAATTGACCAAATCCAGGTAACAAGCTAACTTTACTAGATGCAAAACTAAAACAAACAGTGCTATTACATGTTAAAATTATGCATAAATGATCATGATATATCAGAGAACAAACATCAGAAAGATCAAGGTCCAAGACAATCAAAATAACATGCAGATCATGTTGCAAAATTGGCTGCTTGCACCTTGTGACCAGGATGGTGCGCTAGCCTGGTGCGCCAAGATGGTGCGCTAGTTATGTGCTCCAACCTGGTGTGCTAGCCTAGTGCACTCCAGATACTCTATTTTAGACTGTGGTCTGACTTCAAAGCCTGGGTCAAATGCATGCAACTAATTGGGTTACTGACTATTCAGATCGTTTACTTAGATGCCAGAGAACTTAGTCATGCTAAATAAACAAGCATTAAAACACTCTTATCATTCTCTCCTCAAGTCATGCATGTTCATGGGTTTATAAGGACTACAGTTACTGTTGATGGATTTTATGATTCATGCAGTGATTTAGTTGACTTAAGGAGCATGTGGAAACGATATAGCTTGTATAGGGGATGCATCATAGTTTATGTTCCATAACTAGTGGTTACATAGGACTATGATTCAATGTTAAAATAAAGATCACACAGTGCAAAATCATCATGACAAAGAAGATATAAAGGGGCATCGTGAACATCCAAAATTACACAGAAAGGCACGAAAGAACAACACTATATGGACAATATATCAGTTTAGTTGCAAATTTTATCCAGAATATTATGTAAAACCTATGTGGAGAGATGAGTAAAGGACCCTACCTTGCCTAGGATGTCTCCTCCTTGGATGGCTCAAGGTATCACCTCCTTGTTGCTTTGGACTCAGTTGGGAATGCTCAGGGATGCGAGAGAGTGCTCTGGAAGTTGGGGTGCAGGTTGCTAGGAGTGGGTGACTTGCTAAGGGAGGGTGGACAACCAAGAGAGGAAAAAGGCTGCTAATGGATGGCTTTTTAAAGAAAATCAAGAGGTAACTCCTTGGGATGCAAAAGGCCTCGAAACTCAATAGCCTTGTGTAGATTCATGAGGAATATTCACAAGTGAAGGTTACAAGCACAGAAGATGGAAAGCCAACAACCAGCACCCTAGAAAAGTGGTTGTGCGCCAGCATGGTGTGCCACAATGGTGCGCCAGCTTGGTGTGCCAGCTTGGTGCGCCAACTTGGTGCTCCACTCCTAGTTGCCTGAATTATTAACTGGACCATGGGCTTGTGGTCATGGTTTGTGCGATGATCTCAGGCTAATTAAAATGTTAAATAGGGTTCAAAAGTGGTTAAGCTTGCCGCATACAAAGCAACATCTTCAGGAGAATTCACTTATGAGCCGCCTCAAAATCGGGGTGTCTACAGGATGCACCCTAATACTAACCCTTGCGTACCCAAGGAATTTAACACAGTCAATGGAAAAATCAACCTCTAGTAAGTTAGCAAATCTGGTGACCATATGATGGAAGATCTCCACATTCCAGAGGTGATGTGGAACCCCTTCAAGTCTAATTCATACCTCTTCTTCTCTTAGAGTGAATACCACATTAGAATTAGGGGACCAAGGGATAAAGGATGCAGACAACATCTGCAAGGACGACCCATACATGTTAAGGTTATCATTCCTAATCTTGACAGAGGGGAAAATAAGTAGGAACTTCCCAAGGGAGAAATCCTGAACCTCCACCCCTGAGGAACAAGACCAGCTGGCATGTTGGTGTTATTCTAGTGCCAACTTGGAGAGATGAGGAGCGTGTGAGGTAACGATGGCACTACAGGATAGATATTGAAAAACATCACACACTGCCTCAAAAGGGGGCAAGATGGTAGGGTTGTGAGGAGAGAGGCCAATCATGGTGTAGGAAGTAGGAGGGTAAGCTGAAGAATTCGAAAAAAAATTACATAGTGCTACTAAGTGAAGAGGGGACTTACATTTAAAACAAGCACCAGAAAACTTACAAAATTCATTAACATGACCGCAGAGGCCACAACTAAAACATCTTCTCGACGAGCGGCAGAAGCTTACCAGCGGGCTATGTTTTTTCTTCCTTGCTACCACCCTCTAGTCGCCACTGAAATCCTTCGAAGCTAGAGGGGGAAGGATTTCTGCAACTCGAGGAGCAATTGGAGTAGAAGGGGAAAAGAGGTCTTGATTAGAGAGGAGAGGATAGCAAATCTTGAGCCATTAATGGGAAATCTCACGCCAGTCGAAGGAAGGGAAGGGGAAGAGTCACTGTTCAGATGATATGTGTCAGAGGATATCTCTATGTCAGAGATATTCTCCGAAGAAAAAGAAGACCCATTTATGAACGTAGAAGAAAACTGTGATTTATTACTAAGGCCATAAGTTGCATGTGCTTTATTGATTTCACGTGAGAAAGGAAAACTGCAGACATTAAGTGCTGCAGAGGCACCATCATGTCCTCGGGAATCCTGCTGTTCCGTCGATGCAAAAGATAAATTAAAAGACTCATTAGACACCGAATTAAAATCATCAATCTCATTAATCAGGGAGTTATTATCGTTAATTAAGAAAAAAACTGATGGCTTATACACCGAATAATTCCACACAGAGTCTGAGGTTACAGTGCTATTGCAACACATGTCAGAGTCTCAAAGCCTCCCCCCCCCCCCCACCGTCTTCCCCAGAGGGGTAGACCTTTCGGCGAGGCGATTGTCGCCGATTGGTAGGGAAGACGTCGGTGTCAGAGATGCAGAAGAAAAAGCATCCCCAGAATGAGAGATATTTATGTACTCCACTGTCAAACTAGAAACCTTAAGAAAACTACATGGTTTTAACATGATTGGATTGGTGAAATCAAGATCTTTGGATTCCAAAACCATTTTCTTTGGCATCATATTATCTTTAGATGGTAAACCAAAATAATAATGAACTAAGAAATGATGATCATGCATAGGAATTGCCATTTGCATCATTGAACTACAATAACACCTTCTGATATTGCTCAACCAACTGAAACAAATATCCGACGACCGGAAAAGAGTGTTGACGGTTAGATCAGATCGTCTCATAGGAAGAAACAGAGAAGAAATCCAAAAGTTAGATCTGAACTAAAGCAACACGAAACGCCCCAAACGGAGCCAAGCTGGCCTTGATCCAAACCATATATCCTTACAGATGCCAAGTGTGGCTAGATCTACCTTAGTGGCAAAGGAAGAAGCAGAATCTAAAGTAGGAGGGGAAGAAAGATTCCTCCCAAATCTGCGTACTTGTGCGTAGGGGGGCGACGAGGTGGGCACAACCTTGCCCGATCTCCAGAGAGCCGCCTCTTGGTCTGTATCTGAGGAGTCGTCCTCCTTCAGAAGACGATTTTTGAACACATGCCATTCAAATCTGGTCGCAAGGTGGAGAAGGGTTCGGGAGCGGTCAGAGCCCCTTCGAGGGGGGGTTACATTTCCTAGCCATCTTCAATGTTGCAAAATTTCAAGCAACTCTCTGTTTTAGGCAAGCGCTTCGCAAATTGAATTTACTAGCCATTTTTGTAAGAAGGGTGGACACGCCAAAGTAATCATGTAGGTGCTTAAGTTATGAAATAATATAACCAAGAAATGTATCCATGGTTGAAAAATATTGTTAAAACTACATAGGACATAAAACACGGTTCCATGCTACTCAACTACATCTGCCCCTCCTTTTTCTTGTTTCCGGTGTAGATCTCAACATCGATGAAGTCATTTTCCATGGATTTGACAAAAACCACCGCACACTTACTCGTCCTCCTTCTCCAGTGTAGTCTATGAACGTTGGGGCAACAACTCATAAAACTTTGATGGGAGTCGTAGAAAAGAAGAGATCAGGGCGTCAACAACTAGAAGAAGAGATCACAACAGCGACAACTAGAGGTGGCATGGTCGAGGAGGTGGTAGCCAGAGGTAGTGTGGTCATTGGGCCTATGGCTTGTAAAGCTTTAATTGAGATGAAAAAGAAGAAGAGAAGGGGGGGAGGGGTGACTAGTTGGTAGAAAGGAGGAAGAACTTCATGATGGATAAAGATATCACAATATGATTGATCTATGTAGGGATATCGCAATATCATTTATCTGTGTAGTAGTGTAGGGATTCACCAAGCACTTCATGATTAAACATCAGTTAAAATATGTTACTTGTTAACCATCAACAAATTTTCATGCTTGCTGGTTTTACTTTGTTACTTATATAAGGTGTGATAATCGTAATCTTAAGAAGTCAACCCCTCCTTTATGCTTTAGAGCTACTGTAAATATTTATTTTTCGTAGTTGCTTTAGAACTTCATATAATCATATTTATTAGATGCTTTTGTGTTTTTTCCTAAAGACTCTTAATCATCAAGTAGATTTTATGCTTCATTCCAACCTCTTACCAAATACATGTCTTCGTTAATCTTGACTTTTGCAACGTCCCAACACCCTTCATGTGCAAACTTCTTAAGAGAACTGTAATTGAAAAGAATTTATTATTATCCATGGATTTCACAAAAGGTGCCCAAGTTAGATAACAATGACATTGATTATGTTGTATATTGAAAAGAAGAAATATGAGAACATTGTGTAGTTGGGGATGAATTAAATTCTTTTGTTGTTAAAAACTTGAGAATAATATTTTGTGTATCCATGATGTTAATGTATTTACAAATTTTGTTCTTAAAGCACCTAATATTTCTTAAGTTCTTACAGTCAACTAATGCAACTAATATAGCATCACTTCCTTGATTCATGTTTTTAGTGAGGTTTTTTCTTACATCACTTCTCAATTTCATCCTATTTGCTGGTAGATAACACGTCAAAAAGAAATGTAATAGAAGATCCTATTTGTTGTTGTTGTGGTTTTAATTCTACTATGAAGACATCATGAACCACTCCTAATCCAAGACAATGTTTGTTCGAATGTCTGAATTATTCACCTAATGCAAGTCATAGTCAGCGTCGTCATTATTTTTAGTAGTCTAATAAAGAGATGACTAATAGAAGTAAGAAAGTTATTTTTCAATTGATGAACGAAAAGCATCAAGCAGAATCCCATATTCAACAATTAGAAGATCATCTTCAAGAATTTGAGGAATGAAATGATGAATTATTTGAAATAATTGGTATTTATGAAAAAGAAGTTAAGGAGAGGGATGACTTCGACATTGAAATAAAACTCGACAAGATGCATTTATATGAACAAGATAGTGACATTTCTTCTTTAGATGGAACTATTTCTTTATAATAATTTATATAACTATATTTGTATCGATGAATATAACTATATTTGTATAGATTTTATGGACCTTTTTTTATTGATTAGTGAATGTATGATTATCGATTTAGATTTTTGAGATTACTATTCTTGTTTATGGTATTTAATATGATGTCTTCAAGGAAATATTAACCAGATTTGCAACCAAGATTACTATTCCTATTGTCTTATATTTATGCAAATTTGCAACAAGATGTTATGCTTAACAAAAATTTCAGGCAACATCGTGGAAATCTTCAAGAAATTGTAGCCTTTTCAATCTTTCAAAAATAATTCATGACAATATCTTATATGATACCATACATTTTATTCAAGTACCACTACGATGGTCTATGCATTTGCAACTCATTTGATATTGTTGTACCTTGTAGATTATTGTTGAGATTTCTTAGAAACATTTGTTTGTATGAGGATACATTAACATCAAGGATACAAAAAATATTATTCTTAGGTTCTTATCAACAGAAGAATTTAATTCATCCCCAACTACACAATGTCTTAGGAATTTGAGGCTTGAAACACTAAATATTAATCAAGGATACATTAACACAATTTGTAAATACATTAACATCAAGGATACACAAACTATTATTCTCAAGTTCTTATCAACAAAAGAATTTAATTCATCTCCAACTACACAATGTCTCAAGAATTTGAGACGACCTTCTTAGAAACATTTGTTAGTATAAGTTATGAGCATAACACATCAAAATGCCTACAAAAAACTTATAAATGTTTTTTGTTTTGAATAAACACTAGTCAACTGTGACTCAACTGACAAGTACATAAATTATTATAAGTACATATAAGCAGGTTGGTCTAGGACTTGGATGTTCCCTATGATCTCAAGAAGACCAGGGATATCACCTTCATTAAGAATCACTTCTTTGTATCTACACCTAAGGATAGCACCTTCTATCCTAAAAGGGTAGTAAATTTCTCTACTATTTTTGAATATTTCTTGCCATTCTTGAGTTGGTCGACAAAGGTTGAGATGGGTGTAGCGAGAGAATAAAGGAAGTGATGTTGTAATAATTGCGTAGTAATATCTGTAAATTTATTTTTGTAATTATTTATATTTTTATGAATTTATTCTAGATGGATGTTACTGTTCCAAGGCTCATTTGTGTGATTTTATGGTTTTGGACTTAGGCCTCGTGGACCGACAGTTATTTATGTGTTTTAGTACTTGTCCCCACGTAGTTGGCATTGTGTGTGGTTGGCACTGTGCTTGTGAGTCTGTGTGTGGGCCCACGTTTGTGGGCTAGTTGGTGGTGTGGTTGGTTGTTGGCTCGTGCCTTGAAGCTGACAGGTGTGGTTGGAGGTTGGATTGTGTTGGTTACGTATGCATGGAGGGACAGTTGAGCACCTGCACATCTTCTCCAGTACGTGAGTATTTAAGGAGCGCAGACATGTGCATCTTTTGTCGCCATTTCCTTCTTCTTCTTTCTCTTATCCTTTCCACGTATGCTATTACCCCTCCTCCCCTCTCTCTAGGTTGCCGTCACTCCCTCCTTCCTCCCTTCCACCCTCACCTCTCTCCCTTCCACCCACTCATCCCCTCTCCCTCGCCATCTCTCCCTCTCCCTCTACTCCCTTGCTCCCTCCCTCTTTGGTGTGTCTAAGAGTCGAAGGTGGCGTGCGGTGGCGAGTGGCGGTGTGTAGAGCTTTGGTGAGTCGTCCTTGAGGTCGAGGTAGAGCCTGTGGAGGTCGAGCTCACCGGAGTTAGCCAGAGACCGGAGTTGGGTCACTAGAGGTCGCGTATAAGGTATGCACCACACCTATTGAATTAAAATGCATGAAAAATGGTAGAAAAACTCGAATTGCATGCAATCTAGGTAAATTTACATTCTTAGAATTTATTGTGAATTTATGGTGATTTAGGGTATTATTTATGGCAATAAATGTGATTGGTTTGGTTTTGAGTTTTTCTATGCTCTCGGACTTTGTGATTTTATTCTGGGAGCTATGCTTGATAGATTTTGGTTTTGTTTGTGTGGATGTGGAGTAGACTTGAGGGTCTACAGCATGTGTTTTATGTGGATTTTATCATAGTTGTTTGGCAGGTCCGCTCCTCACTCCCACTTGGGAGAAGAGCTGGACAATAGGTTTAGGCCATTTTTTGGTTTCATAGAAAATGGCATATTGTTTTTCTATTAGTTTTGGTCCTCTGGTCATGTTTCAGTCGGCCGAATTCCTTCGGTCTACCATTCTGACCACGAGTATTAACCATTGACCTCCCATTTCGATCGATCAAACCAGTTTGATCTTCTGAATCAGGGAATTTTGGTTTGTTGATCGGGAGTTCGGTCTTCCGTTTTGGGTCCCTTAGGGTCATTTCGGTTGACCGTCTCAGTTCGACAGACCGAACTAGTGGTTTTCGGTTGACCGATCCTTTTCGATCTACTTAATCAGGGCCCAAATGCTTTTGTAAAGTAATTTGCGAGGATTTTCTGGATTGGTTTATTTTACTCATTTGAGTGGGATTGTAGGCCATCAGTGGTGATCCTGTAAGACATCTGATACACCGATGTTGTGGAGATTTTGGAATGGTTTTCCAAGGAGATAAAATGGATTTGAAAATGGATTTTTAAAGGAATGTGTTTTAGCCCATTTTGGAAATGGTTTTTCTTGGTTTTCTGTGTATAGACCGAAAGACCGTGGGATCGTGTTGCTAGGACCAAGGAATGTGACGACATTCTTAGATGTCTGGGCACGTCTCCTTGGTTGAGGTCAAGGGCCGAGATACTTGTAGTGGAGATTCATCAGGTCTTGGAGGTATAAGACTCCTTGACTGTCATTTCGAGGCTAGGTTTGTGGTCCATGAGTTGAGGTGTTTTGTGGTATGATGGGGAGGTATGATACTCCTACTGTTACTGTGAGCACTGGGCTCTAGTGTTGTCGGGTGTGGAGGTATTAGACTCCCTCCTAAGCACTGTATGATGGACACCATGAGGAGGCATACCCTGTAAAAACAGTGCAGGTGGGACACATGCCCCGTAGCTGGTAGCATCCTGAGAGACAGGACTGCCTTCCCAGTAGGGGTTGGCTGAGAGTCGGTTCTCTAGGTGGGAGAATCGTGCAATGGTGGTTTGTTCCTGCACAGAGTGGCACACCGTGATAGTGCAGTGCTCCTCAGTGACTGCTTATGGCCAGAGTAGGTTGCCTGGCACTGGGCTTCTCGACTCACTGTGTGTGGTTTTGACTATTGAGGGCCTTGCTTGTGGTTTTGGACTGGTAGAGCCTGCGGTTGTTGGTTTGGTTGGTGTAGGCCGTGTTTCTTGTGGTTTCGGCCTGTTGAGCTTGAGTTGCTGGTTTTTGGTGGATTTGGAGAAAATGATTGCAAAATGGTTTTGAAAGAAAATAATTATAATTTTGTTTCCTATCGTTTTCATGGGATGCGTGATGGGTGAATTTTGTCACTCACACTTGTTTCTTATGGTTTTGGGTTGTAGGTGTAGGCGAGCAGGTGAGTTTGGCAAAGTGCATTTAGGTTCCTGATTATAGATATTACTGTTTAGCTTTTAATTTCCAGTAATTTAATTTATTTTAAATTATTGTAGATATTAGGGACGTTAAAGATTGATATCAGAGCGTCAAGTTCACTATGTTGCACTAGCCTAGGGTGTTTGGTCTTGAGACTCCATAGGTTCTGCATGTATTACAAAGTCTGCACCTGATTTTCTTCATGGTTTTCTGCTTGCTGTTTTGTTTGTGGTGCAAGTATTTTGCCTCTTTCCTTTTGTAGGATGCCTCCTCGTGGTAGCAAGGATAAGGCCCCAGCCGAAGGTTCTGAGCCCCGTGAAGAAACGAGCAGATGGAATGCCCATATTGCGGAGCTTGGTGCACGGGATCTCCCATGCATTCAGCAAGAGTAGTTCCAATATGTTCCAATAAGTCGACAGATGATCTATGGTTGAGCGACTTCACAAAGCTTTGTCCATCGTCGTTCAAGGGTAAGGTCAATGCTGAGGAGAGTAAGGCTTGGTTGGAGAAGGTGGTGAAGATGTAGGAGAGCCTAACGTGCCCAGAAGAGCATTGGGTGCGACTTGTGACTTATCTGCTAGATGGTGAGGCAGATAAGTGGTGGAAGTCAGTGAAGTACCTGAAGTTCCCAGACTCAATAATTGCTTATATCTAGTGGAAGGTTTTCAAGGCAGCCTTCTATGACAAGTATCTCCCTACTTATGTGAAGGAGCAGCTTCACCGAGATTTCCGGAGTCTGGAACAGGATACTATGTTGATGCTTGAGTATAAGACTGAGTTCGCCCAGTAGGAATATTTCGCTCCTGCCTATGAGTCAGAGGAGGAGCGGGCACAGTGGTTCTTGGATGGTTTGAACCCAGGACTGCAGGTGAAGGTGATGGGCTGTCATGTAAGACCATGGAGGACATGGTTGGGATGGCCTATTGCTTCAAGGTGGAGCATAAGAATTTTCTAGAGAACTGCCCTAAAGGGAAGGGTAAGTCTTCTTTTACTTCTCGATTCTCCAACTCCAATCCTCCAAGTACCAGTGATTTGGATAGTCTTGGGAAGAAGCAGAAAGGGAAGTCTAGTGGTACCTCTATGGGCCAGCATAGCTTTTCTAATGGTAGTGGAGTTGGCTTCAGTCAGATAGATTTCAGTGCTCCTCAAGGAAACCAGTGCCTCAATTATGGTTAGGTGGGCCATATTGCTGCATTTTGTCCTCATCATTGGCAGACTTCAGCCTCGATAGTGTGCTATAATTGTGAGAAGGTGGGACATGTCCAAAAGTCCTGTCCAGAACCGCCCACGAAGGCAGGAAGTACACCTTAGCAACCGACTAGGGGATGGGTGTTCACCATTTGTAGACACCTCATTTTTACCAATTTTGCAGGAAGGGTCTGGTGGCTGAGCTCAAACCCCTTAACCTAGGCCATTTGATTCATGGAGACCCAATTGGGCCCATGAAGGTCCATTTAGGCCCACTAAACCCTGATTGAGCCCATTTGGGCCCACTACACCATTTCAAGCCTATTTGACCTCATGGAAACCCTTTGAGCCCATTTAGCCGTTTTGGACCCAATCAGCCCTAATCAGGCCCATGTGGGCCCACAAGGCCCGTATAGGTCCACTGAGCCCGAATCCGCCTTGGCCACAAGGCCCCCAATAGCCACCAATCTCCTTATGATTTCATCTTGTCCAAATTA